>VDFB02379711.1:190215469-190275401 GCA_007258455.2 Sequoia sempervirens | reverse complement strand
TTTGAGGGTTTGAAGCCATTTTATTGTGTGCCTCTTAAGATTCGTAATACTTGTTGCAAATACCATGTAGAGTTTTCAATGTACCATGAGCTATTATGCTATATCCATTCTACTTTGCATACTAATGAAATGTTGCAGGAGTGTGGTGAAATGCATCTTCTGAAATCATCAAGGGACTTGCTAGATCTATTTTTATGTTTTAGAGATGATGGTTTCTTTTTCTATAGAAATGATTGTTTAAATGCAAAGTGCTCACAATGTGGTGGCTTGTCAAAGTTTGTTCAATGTTTTTATGAGAGTTCCGAACATGAATTTGGAAAGAAGCTTGTTGAGAAAAAGAGATATGAGATAGTCAAATATACTTTGGAAAGTGGAGGTGAAGGTTCTAGATGTGAGTTGGTTACAAAAGAATGCAGTGTTGCTAATTTTATTTCAGATTTTAAGGACAATCTTTTCTACAAGTATGCAAGGCATAGTCATAGGTCTCAATGTTTGGATCAACAATTTAGGATGTGTAAGGAATCTTTTCCGATTGGCACTATTATATTAGTGGTTGATTTTGCAGAAAACTACACATTGCAACCACAAAACAAGGTACAATCTCAGTATTACAATTCCATTCAGATTGCTATGTTTTTCCACATAATGTTTAGACATGCACCTGATAGTACAGAGGAGGATCGAAAGATAATCAGAGAGTGTCATTTTTATATGAGTGATGATAGATCTCACTCATCTGAGTATGTCCAACATTGTTTCAATAATTTTTTTGAGTTCTTGTAGGAGCATGATATAGCATTGAGCCGACATCTAATTTGGTCAGATAATTGCATAGGTCAATTCAAGAATGCTCGTATGTTTTATTGGTTGAGTAGGATGCATGTAGAGAGGGGTCTACCTCATATTTGGAGTTTTTTTGAAGCTGGACATGGGAAAGGGGAGCATGATGGAGTAGGTGCATGCATAAAGAGAGCTCTAGTTAAGGAGCAACTAAAGATTTCAGGAGAAAAATTCAGCGATTCACGTTCTATAGTTGATTAGTGTAGTTCAGCATTGTCGCAGGGAGGGACACTTGATTCAATAGTGCGCAGATTCTTTTGGTTCATTGAGGAGGGTACAGTGGGAGGTAGATTGGATTGTCATACAATCAAAGATTCTTCAAAGATGCATTCATTTCAAAGCTCAGATGTAGGCACATGGACCATTTGGACACGAGAGTTGGCTTGTTTTTGTCAGAGTTGTATTCAGTGCGAGTGAGATCAATGCGAGTCAAGTGAGTGGGATACATGGGTACCACAATATCTAACTCCTTTATCTCAAACAATATACATGAAAAATGACACAATGAAAAGTTCAGTTGATTACGACCTACTTTCAAATCTATTACAACTAGGACATATTTTTGTAGTTGTTGCACTATAGGGGAATGAAGAGAGATCAAACTATTGGTTTTCTCGATGTGTGTGGGTAAAGCATAAGCTAATACAACCGATGAAAGATGATGACGTTTTCGTGTATCCTACAGGCTCAGTTGTGGTTGCAGGAACTTGGTTGCGAAAATACATGATTAGAAAGAATGGCATACCTGCATTTGAAGACTATGAGAAAAAAAACCATTCACATGTATTCGCACCTTGTTATAGCAACAAATGTTAAGTTGTTGAAGCATCATGCCAGACCAAATACAAAACAACTATGGACACTTAGTAATGTTGATCATGAAGCAATATTGGATACTCTTAAGCAAAGAGATGACCCTTCAGGCACACTTGAATAGCATTTTTAAGAATGGAAGGTAGAATTATTATGTTCATTATGATTAAGTTCATTAGTGTTCTTTATTTAATACTGACATTTTATATACTATTGCAATGCGGTGTCTTTAATAGTGATATTTTGTATGCACTTTGTGATATTTTTGGCAAGATTGATCATGGACTCCAGCCATGTTCGATCCTTTGAAGAGGTATGTGTCTTTGATAGTTTGCATCACCAACTCATCATCATTCAAGTTGTTTAGATTAATATAGATATGTTAGTCTAAGCATCTTTTCTATTGTGACAATATAGATTTCTCATTTTCCCACTTTTGTGATATTCCTAGCACGATTGATCATGGACCCGCTACAACAATAGCCAACTCTGATCCTTTCAAAGAGATATGCATCTTTTATAGTTTGCATCACCAACTCATCATCATTCAGGTTGTTTAGATTAATATAGATATGTTAGTCTAAGCATCTTTTCTATTGTGACAATATAGATTTCTCATTTTCCCACTTTTGTGATATTCCTGGCACAATTGATCATGGACCTGCTACAATAATAGCTAGATCTAATCCTTTCAAAGAGGTATGTGACATATTACAGCAATATAGATTGGTTATTCTAAGCATATTTTATAGTTTGCATAACCAATTCATCATCTTTCAAGTTGTTTAGATTAATATAGATTTGTTAGTCTAAGCATCTTTTCTATTGTGACAATATAGATTTCTCATTTTCCCACTTTTGCGATATTCCTGGCATGATTGATCATGGACTTGCTGCAACAATAGCCAGCTTTGATCCTTTCAAAGAGGTATGCAACAGATTACAACAATATAGATTGGTTATTCTAAGCATCTTTTATAGTTTGCATTACCATCTCATCAAATTTTGTGTCATTTAGAATAATATAGATTGGTTATTCTAAGCTACCTTGATGGTTTGTATAGGTGCTTGTTAGTCCAGAATGTGAACATACTACTATTTTTGAAGATTGTGCCCTGAATGCCTCTAATAGGAAAAATTTGTAAAATTTAAATTCTCAAATTGGAAACAATGTAAAACGGTCATAATTGTGTATGGGCATAATCTATACACAGTGATGTTTCTTGAAATATGGATCAAATGTTTGGCATTGTATAAAGGGTATGTTTAAAATGTAAAGGGGTCTGTATTTTGGAAACTAATAGGTTTTGTAAAGGGGTCTATTTTTGTACTTAATCGAGCTACAACCGAAGGTTTTCTTCCTGGTTCTTTCTTGTCGGTATACTCGTTTGAACCAGGTTTTGTAATATCTCCCATTTATATATAATAAATTATAGTGGCTTGCAACTTTTGCTCCTCAAATCCAACTTGGGTGCAACTTCATTTTTAGCAACTTTCATGAGGTTTTTAAGGAAACCAATGTTTCCAACCTTGCCACACCCTATAAATTCATCAAACATGTCTATTAGGACCTACACAAGCTTGAGGTAACTTTAAATCTTGTTGCCCCCATGTTTCATTGACATTAGCAAGTTGTAACCACCATTTTTGGTGTAGGAGCACCTACACCACAATATCATTGTGGATCATTTCAATGATTAAAGTGTTAATATTTTTAGTTTTTCTCTTTAATGAGATCTAATAGTCCTAATGGTCATGTATTAGGAGGAGTTTTTAGGTTTTAGGGTCAAAAAAACATGGAGATCCCAACTTGTCCTAGTTGTTGCTTTGTAGCCTTTGAAGGAAAAATTAGTAAATTTGTTTAGGGACAAGCAAGAATAGTGTTTTGAACATGTAATGATTCTATTTCAAGCAATTAAGTGAGGTCTTAGTAAAGTTAGAAGTGGAAAAGTGCAACATTTCATTATGAGTCATATTAATGTGAAAAATGTTTGTATTTTGGCCTTCAACGGTCATTAAGGTTTCAAAAGTCAGTTAATATTGGTGGTTAAAAGCATTGGGATTTGGATTCCAAGGAATAGAAATTTACTTAAGGCCTTCAAGGGCTCGAGATAGGTTTGGTTGAAGGAGTTTTTTTCTTTGAATCAATAAAGTTTCAATTGCTCAGTTCATATTTTACTATTTTTCTTGTGTTTTCTGCTTGTGCACAAGCCATTCAAGCATTTTTGTATCAAAAATTTATGTAGAAATGTTATTACATGTCTTGATGTTATTTCAAGAGTGGAAGGTGTTGAGAACTAGGTTTTGAAATAAAATGAAGAGTTAAAGGTCTAAAAATGGTGGTTTTTTTTTCACTTGAAAATAGAGTTTTTACCCTAGGGTTCGCAAAAATCTCTGAGATACCAGAAGTTTCTTTGTTTTCTAAGCATATTGGGGCCTAAATAAAGGTTTCTAAGGTGGTGGAAAAGTCTGAAAGGTTGTGGAAGTGCTACATCCAATAAACCCTCAAGAATTACACTAAAAACAAGGGTTTTTTGATTTGATGGTTATAGGTCCATACAAATGGAATCCAATTGTAGAATCTTTATTTTCTTGGAAATTTATTTGCTTCCCCAATGTTTCAGGGGTCTCTGTGGTGTTTAAAGGTATGTTTCTTTGCATTTTTGGGCTAATTAAGTAGCCTCTTCAAGGGTGAATGTATAGGAAGTCAACATTGGTCCAAAGGAGTCTATGTTGTTTCTCATATATGTTGTGTAACTTGGATATGGGTGTTTGAATCAGTCATGTGTTGGTCTGGTGTTTTGAAAAATTGTGGAGTAATTGGACAAAAACTAGTTTCTCACTATTACAAGGGTTTAAGGGGGTTAAAGAGGGAAATGTGTATTTAGTTGCTTTTCAAGTTTTAAGGTAGTTTTGGACTGTCCAAAGAGGTTAGAATAATCTTGTTAGATGCCTCAAATAGGCAAGCTGCAAAGAGTTTGTGATTGTGCCCTTATGTCTACATCATTTTTTCACCTAATTTCACTCGGTCCAATGTAGCTCGGAGTGATTCAGTGTATTTGGTTACAAAAGAGGACCATCCCTAGCGTAAACGTACCCATCTAGACATGTTGGAATAGTTTTTTTGGTCGTACGAGTTGCGGAATGAAAGTTGCACCACTTTGCAACTTTACACTGCTTGCATCTGACAACTTTTCCCTCCACTGAAAAGTCATCACCACAGGAAAACACCTCCGAGATAGAAAAAACTAAGAGAGGTTTTTGTAGATGGTTCCAACACAATCCCATAGCCTCAGACAAAGAGTCTGTAAGCATCACGGTCTCTGAGAAATAGCCCTTCAAATATTGTTGCCTTTTAGCACTTTGGACTCTTAAGGGAAATCGTCGGTCCAATGTAGCTCAGAGTGATTTGGAGTATTTGGGTGCAAAAGAGGACCATCCACAACGTAAACGTACCCATCCAGACGTGTTGGAACAGTCCGTTTGGTCGTACGAGTTGCGGAATGAAAGTTGCACAACTTTGCAACTTTACACTACTTGCATCTAGCAACCTACCCCTCCACTGAAAAGTCATCACCATAACAAAACGCCTCTAAGATAGCAAAAAATGAGAGAGTTTTTTTGTAGATGGTCCCAACATGATTTGATAGCCTTGGATGGAGAGTCCATAAGCATCATGGTCTCTGAGAAATAGACCTTCAAAGATTGTTGCCTTTTAGCACTTTGGACTCTTAAGGGAAATTGTCGGTCCAATGTAGCTCAGAGTGATTCAAAATATTTGGGTGCAAGAGAGGACCATCCCTAGCATAAACATACCCATCTAGACGTGTTGGAACAGTTTTTTTGGTCGTATGAGTTGCGGAATGAAAGTTGCACCACTTTGCAACTTTACACTGCTTGCATCTAACAACTTTTCCCTCCACTGAAAAGTCATCACCACAGGAAAACACCTCTGAGATAGAAAAAATGAGAGAGGTTTTTGTATATGGTCCCAACTCGATCCCATAGCCTTGGACAAAGAGTCTATAAGCATCATGGTCTCTGAGAAATAGACCTTCAAAGATTGTTGACTTTTAGCACTTTGAACTCTTGAAGGAAATCGTTGGGCCAATGTAGCTCAGAGTGATTCGGCATATTTGGGTGCAAGAGAGGACCATCCCTAGTGTAAACATACCCATTTGGACATGTTGGAACAATCCTTTTGGTCATACGAGTTGCGGAATGAAAGTTGCATCACTTTGCAACTTTACACTGCTTGCATCTGGCAACTTTTCCCTCCAGTGAAAAGTCATCACCACAGGAAAACGCCTTGGAGATAGCAAAAATTGAGAGATCTTTTTGTAGATGGTCCCAACACAATCCTATATCCTTTGATGAAGAGTTTGTAAGCATCACAGTCTCCAAGAAATAGACCTTCAAAGATTGTTGCCTTTTAGCACTTTCTACTCTTAAGGGAAATCGTTGGTCCAATGTAGCTCAGAGTGATTCAGAATATTTGGGTGCAAGAGAGGACCATCCCTAGCATAAACGTGCCCATCCAGATGTGTTGGAATAGTTCATTTGGTCGTACGAGTTGCGGAATGAAAGTTGCACCACTTTGCAACTTTACACTACTTGCATCTGGCAACTTGTCCCTCCACTAAAAAGTCATCACCATAGGAAAATGCCTTGGAGATAGCAAAAACCGAGAGAACTTTTTTTAGATGGTACCAACACGATCCCATAGCCTTAGACAAAGAGTCTCTAAGCATCACGGTCTCTGATAAATAGACCTTCAAAGATTGCTGCCTTTTAGCACTCTGGACTCTTAAGGGAAATCGCTGGTCTAATGTAGCTTGGAGTGATTCGGTGTATTTGGGTGCAAGAGAGGACCATCCCTAGTGTAAACGTACCCATCCAAATGTGTTGGAACAGTCTGTTTGGTCGTACAAGTTGCGGAATGAAAGTTGCACTACTTTGCAACTTTACACTGCTTGCATCTGGCAACTTTGTCCTCCATTGAAAAGTCATCACTACGGGAAAACACCTCCAAGATAGTAAAAACTGAGAGAGGTTTTTGTAGATGGTCCCAACATGATCCCATAGCCTCAGATAGAGAGTATGTAAGCATCACGGTCTCCAAGAAATATACCTTCAAATATTGTTACCTTTTAGCACTTTAGACTCTTAAGGGAAACTAGTGGGCAACATAGTTAACTTTTTCACAAAATTGGTTTGAAGTAATTTCATTCTTTTTTGTGCATTTAAAATGAAGTTTTAAGCCTTCCACCCTAAAAGTGACCTCTAAATAGCTTCAAACACCTTAACTACCTCGTTCTTATTCATTTGTTTTGCAAACAAGAATTTTCATTCCAAGAGGCTGAGCTTTCATTTTTGCTTGTTGGATTGAATGTGAACCGTGACACAACTTTCTTTTTTTCTAAAATTGTTCAGCATCATTGAACTAAGACCAATGTAACAATGATACAAAATAAAGTTTGAGACTACAAGAAGACATCAAAATGGCTAGTGTACTAAAATAATTCTTCTGGATTTTGAAGAATGCTGATAACTCTACTCAGTTGGCTTATTTTTTCAATATCATACAAATTGAACCCTGGAATCAATTGACTCTATATATGAAGCTACCACAATTCAAGTTTCAATGATGAATATTTATCATGCATGTTTTAAATGACATTCAAGTTTATAGTTGTTTTTTTGTTTATATGATGTTATGTGATATTCTAATTGTAATTCATGCTTCTAGGCTGTATATATATATATATATATTTTACATGTTTTCTCCATTGTTCGGCCCCTACACTACAAGTAAATGGCTACATAGCGTGTGGAAGGAGGGGGAAGCAAGCCTGAGACCCCTTTAAAGTTTGTTTGAGTGCTTTCTTTTCATTTTTTGTGATTTTTGTGCCAAGTTTCCTCAAAGAAATTTGGTCTCATAGAATTCCATGACAAGCTAATGCAATTGATAGCTGCTCCTAGTTATTATTTATGTAATGTGAAGTAATTGCATAACTGCTTAGGTTGACTTTGTAAAAACTATATTGTTATTGAAATTTTTTCATCTATCATCATCTAGTTGTTACTTATGCAATGTGAAGTAATGCTTTGAGTTTGAAATATGTGCAAGGCAATGTAATCAACAATATGAATATAAACTAGATAATATTTAACCATTCTTTTTATGCTATTGTATATTGATATTTAACCATTGCTCACTTGATTAAATTTTCAAAGAGTTTAATCACGCACATGAGGAGGAAATTAAATTTCGATTGTCAACTTCTATATATCAAATTATCCAATAATCAAGTGTATGTCCATATACAAAAATGGCATCAACGCCAACTCAAACAAATTTTTACAATATGTGGCATATGCCATCTCGGTATCTATTCAGAATTTACATGCCAAAATTTCTATCTCATCCTAAACTACTGGTGGATCATCAAAATGGAGCCTCTTTAAAACACTCGTTGGCTCTAAAGGTAGCTGGACAAGAAAAAGTCAAACCACAATTGAGATTAGTAATACTATATAATTTAAAATTGAATAATTAACATAAAAATCAATACACATTGAATTATAATTGAACTTTAAAATTGAAATCTTGATTACCTGAAATATATGTCTCTTCAAAGGGTCAGGAGTCCTAGAATATACCCCTCTCAAAGAACTAACCAAACCAACTTTTGTAATGTCAATCTATATATGTGAACAAAAACATGAAATTGATCCAAGTTAGCATAGAATTGTCTGTAATAAGAACATATTTACCAAGCACAAAATAAAATAAACACATACCTCTTTAGGCTGATCTTTTATTATATCTCCTTTAGGTTTCAACACCTCCTCCTTGAGCTGTTTCAACACCTCCTCCTTCAGGTGTTTGAATACCTACTCCTTCAGGTGTTGTGGTACTTATCAACAATGATGTATAGCTCACAACTTCCTGTACATAAAAATGACAAGTACATATGAAACTACAAATCTATGTCAATGTATGCATAATCAATAAAAGACCTTATAAATCTTAATTCAATCAAATTTGAGTTCAATTACCTTTCCCTTATCTAACATTGTGCCTCCATAGTCTAGAGAGTGTCGTACCTCACTCACACTAGGTGTTTCCTACAAGCAGAGAATAAGATAAACTTATAAGTTAATATATAATTTCATTAATGACAAGCAAGTATACAGTAAAAAAATGTAAATGAGTGAGTGCGAAAATACATATTATGTGCTTCTCGAGGCCAAATGAAATGGCCCTAAGGGTGCTATCAGTCACCCATGTGAGCTCCTCCTCAGACATTAACTGTTAAATAGACCATGTAAATAAATATTAGTACTTGATACTATCTCTTATTAATATTCATTTTTAAAAAAATGAAAGTTATGAATTTACACCTTAAATGTTACCTGTGTAACTATTCCAATGTCCACCTCTCTAGCAAGAGAGGACTCTATAGGGTGTGCTCCACTCCCCTACGTGTGATCTGCTATAATCTCCACATCCTATATGTCATAATCAGAAGTGTCTAATGGATGCTCAGGCAGCTAGACAATAGGACCCAAGCATATCTGCTGGCACTTATTCCAAATATGTGGACCCGAGGAGGATGATGTAGAAGCACTAGATCCATTGCCAAGATCACCAAATTGTGGCTAAGCTACTGAAGAAGCATGGGAAACCAAAATACCAATCAAAGAGTGAATGGCCTGGATAGTTTGTGTGGATGCATCCTCCGTAATATCTAGATGTTATACTAGAGGTGGCAGAGGAAGGGGAGGATGGGGAACATGTGGGCGCCTGACTACTCTAGCTACCCCTGGCCTATCCTGGGGCATACCTCCACCAATGCCCTGGAAGGGTTTAATGTCAAAGTAATTGACATGATGCCCTAACAAAAACTCAGCATATAATTTTTTAATAAAGTAAAAAGGTACATCAAGATTATTGTTGGGTGGTTTATCAAAAACCATACACCAACGATCCCAAAATTTATCTACTATACCCCTATGCATGCACCATTTTATAGAAAGTTTTGGTTTGTTAACATTAACTGGCAAACCAGTGTTGGGGTTAATAAATAAAGAGGCTATTTGGGCTTTTGTTATTTGCAAATTTTTCACATCATCATAAGACAATCCACATGCATTTAATATTCCCTCATGGTTTCTCACCACTAATGAAAGGCATTATGTTGAGTGGAGATGGTTTCTACATTTGTAATTATTCCTGTCAATGTGGTTAACATATGGGATAATCAATGGATTTTCTTATAAACATCACAAATGCCCCTCAATCGCTCCAATTTTTCATGAATTAATTCTTCAATTGATGGTTGCAGAGGTGGTGGAGCATTTGGAATTTCTGCATTTTGATTCTCAGCTGGTGGATTTTCATTCTCAATTGGTGGAACTTGTGCATTCTCATTCTTAGTAGCCATAATGCCTGATTAAAGTTAAAAAATAATTAATCTAATTAAAATTAGACAATATAAATGAAAATATTATAAAAACACCCTAGTTTCTAAAAAAAATTAAAAAAACCCCTACTTTTTAACAAAAATCTATAAAATTCTCTAATTTTTAATACAAATACATAAGCAACACAAAATCAAAACATTCATTTTTTTTTTTATCAAAATCCATTCTAAAAATTGTTTCATAAAAATTCAATCAAAAACCCTATTTTGAAAAAAATCCATTTTAAATTCAAATTTTTCATAAAAATTCAATCAAAACCCTATTTTGAAAAAATCCACAAAAACATTCAATTTTTATCAAAATCCATTCTAAACTCAATTTTTTCATAAAAATTCAATCAAAAACCCTATTTTTTAAAAAAATCCACAAAAAGCTATTTGAAATTATCCAAATCTAATTCAAAATTGAATCAAAGCAAATAAAAATAAAAAATCTTACCTTTTCAAATCAGATATTAGCGAAATTGGATATCCGTTACGCGAAGAACCTCCTCACTGTGCACCTGCAAGTTGTTGACTGTCAAATGACTTTAAAATAGCGACAAATTTTGTATATATATGCTTTTTACAAATTGGATATCCGATTTGGAAAACTAGGATTGGTGTTTTCTTTGGTGGTGTGTACTAACACCCGAGCCTAAAAAAATTCAACACGGTATTTTTGCATTTTTGGGTTGATGAAAGACGTTTTTTTTTCCTCATTTCCACTTTTGGCCCACCATGATCCTGCACATACCCTCACTATAAGCCTTGGGGATCAAATTAATGGGAATTCGAGTAGGATTGCCTATATAAACAAGCTTCTAAACCCTAATTCATTATTCATTCATTATCCATCTCAAGTCAAGCAAGTTAAGGTTTTAGCTTTTTAAGTCATCAAGATAGTTTTCTAAGGCATTCAAGGGAAGATTCTTCATCCATTGTTGCAAAAATTTAAGATACATCATCATGGAAAGTTTCTAATTGCATTACTTCATATTCATGCTTCATTATCTCATTTCATCATTTTGGTTTAAATACCTAAAAGGGGTTTAACCAAGGAAAACCCCTATCCTCTAACAATCAAGAAGTTTCCCCCTCTTTAATGTGTGATTACAGGTTTGTAGATTGAAGAAAAATGCCCAAAATGATAAAGTTGCAAATGTTGTCAAAGTTGTCATGAAAATTTTTCAAGACTCATGTAAACACAGATCTAGGGAAAAATATCCATCCAATCTACATAAAATCAGTGGGAAAGTGCTTATTTCATCCATCTTCAAAGGCTTGCAAAGTTTCAGTTCGAGATTCCACCCTTGGGACATTTTCAACTAAACAGGACTCATCCCCCAATAGTGGAAAATGAGTCCCACTATAGATTTGTTTTGGAGATCTTCGTGGATTCAGATACCCTTTTGGTTGAAACTTGTTTCGGGGCAGTTTTCCAGAACTGGGACTGATTCACCCAGAATGGCAAATGATCTCCACCAGGCCTAAAAAGTAGAAATTTCAAAATTTTAGAGATATTTCCAATCTTCAATAGATTCCCAGGTGCACACTTTCTACTTCATAGCTTTCTATTTTGCTTTATTTGCATTTCTAAGTCATTTTCTAGGTCATTTAGCATATGTTTACATTTCACATTGTGTTTTCCAACATTTCATGTTTTCTAAGCCCTTTTTTGTTTTAAGTCCCTAGAACCTTCCATTTGTCATATTTCAATCTCCTTTGCATTGAAATCTCAAGGGTTTGTTCTTGAATGAAGTGTTGATCTTTGTCTCTCTCCTTTTAGGTGCAAAACCCTAGAGGTGCAAGAGGTGATAAAAATCATCATTTCACAATGCAAAGGAGATTGAAATATGACAAAGGGAGGGTTCACCACCAAGTGTAAACTTGGAAAATGCAAATTTTTTGAAAACATAGTTTGATATGCAAACTAATACTAAATGACCTAAGAATGCAAATAAAATGTAATAGAAAGTTGTGAAACTGGAAGTTTGCACCTGGAAACTTGTTGGATATGGAATGGAGCTCTCGATCACTAGAAATTATAATGTTGAAGCTGACTGTGACTCATATGCCAGGTTGGGTGAATCAGTCTAGTTTTTAGGAAAATGTGCAGGAGCAGGCTTTAGCCAAAAGGGTACTCAGATCTGCAAAAATCTTGTTCAGGCTTGTATAGTGGGACTCATTCACCAATAGTGGTGAATCACTCCACTTCTTCTTTTTTGGAAATTCTGAAGTGGATTCGATAGCTCTTGGTCTGCTTTGCTCTTCCTGACAAGTTTCTAGATCTGAAACTGCCAAATTCAACCTGTAGACCTTCGCCAAGGCTTGTTTGCATCTATGACAACTTGATGACAACTTTTCCAATCTTGCTCTTGGACAAATCTGCAACCTAGGCCTTTAAATCACATCCAAAGAGAGGGGAAAATGTTGTGGGGTTAGTGAAAAGGGGTTTTCCTTGGTCAAACCCCTTGTTGGTAATTAAACGGGCTTGAAATGAAATGAAATAGAATGGAGAATGATGAATGAACAAATAATGATTTGCAACTCACCAAACACTAGCAATAAGGTGTTGCAAACATGTAAGTCATGAATCCAATGGATGTGGACTTGGAATCTAGTGTGATGTTGATAGACCTGTAATGCAATGCTTGCTTGAATCACAAAATCCTACATCACAAATGTTAGCTCTAGAAAAACATGATGCAAGCAATCTTTGGCATGATTAATGACACTTGAAGAATGCTCTTGATTGCTTGATAATCTACCCTTGAAATTCCTTGAATTCTCTTATGAATGCTCAAATTCTCTTGTGAACTATATGCATGAATGCTTGTAAAATTTTCTAGGTATGAAAATGAGGGAAAGAAGCTTGTATTTATATTCAATTATGCAATAATTCCTAAAATTATAACACTATAGGCCGACCTTAGATCTTAAAGAATAGAAACACACTTGAATTTTGAATTAAATTTGAATTTTTAGTTAAAGGGGACTCATTCGCCACCCTAGGTGAATGGGTCCCACCTAAGGGGACTAATTCGCCCATAATGGAAAATGAGTCTCACCTTAGGAATTTGAGGGCGGTTTCAGGATTTTGATATTTTAAATGATATTTGTCAAGATTATGCTCAAAAATACACATACATAAGGGCTGTGGATGCAAAATGCGGCCAATTAAAGAATAAGAAATCCAAATTATTAATGACAAACCTAGGAAAGTGTGAGTGTATTACAACACTTTACAACACTTTGAAATAAGGCTTGGTAAATGATGAAAAGAGGTTATTTTATTAACAAGAACTTAGAAAAGTGTTAAAGTATGTTACAACACTTTACAACACTTAGGTAAGGTACCATTTGAATCCTTTTAGTTCACAAGGGCCCAAGACCTAATGTGAATGTGTTATCCACATTACAACACTAAATCAAGGCAACATTAAGCCAAAATCCACTAGAAGGACCTAAACGAGTGCAAAAAATGTCAAAGAACCCTTTTTTCGACACTACAATAAGAACTCGATGCCCAAGGGTTTGGGTTCTTGAAGGCCACTCCATGTTTGAAGTCACAACTAGAAAAACCATTGTTTTGTGGTGCTAGATAGAGTGCCCTTGCACCATCTATGTTTGAGTGCAATCCATAAGAGAAGTCACCCCATTGTGAACTAGCATCATGAGAGAGCAAGAAAAATGGTTTTGCAGCGAGCGAGAGTTTGTAGGAGGCATTGTCGCACATAATAAATTAATATTATATATTATTAATAACTATATTATATAAATATATTATATAATATATTTAAATTTATATTAATAATATAGTTATTATAAATTATTATAATATAATATGATTAAATGTACCATATTATATTATAATTTTATCATTGATAACTATAATATTAATATATAATTTAATAATAAGTATGCTATATATATTATTAATAATATAATTATATTTAAATATATAACATAATATTATATATTATAGTTATATACTATTACTAATTATATTATAAATTAAAATTATATATAATATTTTGTCAGATAGTTCACGTGCCTTTTCTATGCTTCCACATTTTGGATACATGTCTACTAGAGCATTTCCAACTATAATATCTAAAAAAAATCCTCTCCCATGATACTTTGATGGTTGTCCATACCTTGTTCCAAAGCTCCCATTTTGGCACACACACGAAGCATATTGGCATTAAAGTTGTGGAATTTGGCTTTACACTTGCTAATTGCATTTTCTTGAAAGTTTCTAAAGCCTTTTCAACTAATCCATTTTGTACATATCAGGAAATTTTTATGTAATGACGAAAAAAGGTTCCCCCTAACATGGCCTTGATTTAGTGTTGTAAAATGTCTAACATATTCGCATTAGGTCTTGAGCCCTTGTGAACTAAATAAGCTTATTGGTGCCTTATTTGGAGTGTTGTAAAGTGTTGTAACACACTTTCACACTTTTCTAGGGTTTTATTTAATAATTAGGCTTCTTTATGCTTTAATTGGCCTTATTTTACATCCACAAGCCTCATTTAATGCATCTTTCAAGGATAATCCCGACACAAATCAACATCCAATCATAATTCAGGTTTTTTTGCTTGTGTGGCCTAGATTTAGTGATCTAGGACTCATTCGCCACCTTGGGTGAATGAGTCCCACCTAGGTTTTTGGGTCCTGAACCTGGTTTCACACCTTTCTAAGCATTTTTTTAAAATGGTCCCATAAATTATGCCTAATGGGACTCATTCGCCACCTTGAGTGAATGAGTCCCGTGTGGCCCAAAATAAAAATTAATTCAAATTTTTCATAGGGTTTTATCCTCCTAGATCTGATGTCGGCTTGTAGTGTTGTAATTTTGGAAATTCTTTCATAATAAGTATAAATACAAGTTTCTTTAACTCAATTTACACCTATCAAGTTGAATGAGCATCCTTATAGCAAGTTTGAGTTCACAAGAGCATTCAAGTGTTTACAAGAGCATTCAAGAGTCTTCAAGAGCATATTATCAATCATTTTAGAGCACTATTCAAGCATCAAGCATCATGTCAAAGTCTTCATGCATCATTTTTTTTTTAGCTAACATTTGTGATGTAGGATTTTATGATTCAAGCTAGCATTCAATTCAAGATCTACCACATTCAAACAAGATTCAAGGTCTACTTCCATTGGATCCATCTCATACATGTTTACAACACTTCATTGTTAGGGTTTGGTGAGTTGTAACATCATATTTTGTTCATTCATGGGTAAACCCACAAAAGTGGTTTACAATTCGAGTGAGGAAGGAAAAGTTGCAAAAAATGACCCCATGCAAAAAAAATTGGTTTTTGGGGTTCAAATGAACCATTTGGTTCGAGCAAACCAAAAAAGGGTGCGAGTGAACCAATTAAATGCTAGGTCCCACCATTCTCGCCAAAAGACACAAAGAAAGAAATTTTTAAAAGGGGGTTCGAATGAACCCTAGTTCGAGCAAACCCCTGGGGTTCGCTCGCAACCCCCTGGTTCGCCCGAACCCCCCTTTTCTCACCGTCTCACCCTTTAGCACCAAAAAAGTCTAAAATTTTGCGCTTTGAAGCTCGAGTTGAGGATGAAAATGGAGGAGACTTCACAGACCCAACTAGATGATGCTAGTCCTCAGAATGAGCTATCCAACGAATTATATAATTTTAATATTTTTTGGTTTTATTATGTATTTGTTTTTTTAGTTTTATTAAACATAGGTTTTTCACTGAAAATCAAGCTCTTTGTTCTGCACATGTGAAAAAATAGCAAATTATCAAAAAAAAAAATTGGAAAATATGAGTGCACCAGATTTTGAAGTCCATGATCCAACAAAAAAATAATAATTTCTATACATACAAAAAAATTTATGCGTTATACAGTTCGCCTAGGTCTGAATTTTAATTGGTTTGACTTCGAAACTTGATTAAGGAAAAAATATTCAATAAAAAACTATCTAACCAATTCGAAGCACTAGATATTGTAGCTACAAATCTAAATTCCAAAGAATTAGAATTTTATCCTTCATGGAAAAAAAGTTATGTGTTATACAGTGAGTGTCACTCCTTAAAAATGTTGTTTATTGGAAAAAAAAATAGTTTTCGAAGGAGATGGAAAAAGAAGTGCAATATGATTCCAAAATTTTTGAAAAAAATATATTTATAATCTATAAAAAAAATGTGACAAATCATTAGTTTTCATCATCTTCAAATTCTTCATGGTTTAGCCACTATAGGTGCCTGAAAGTCAAGATTTAGTTAGAAAAAAATATTTCAATGTCCAATTTTGCCAAAAATTGTAAACCAGTATTGTGGGATCACCCTCATCATTCTCCATTCATATTTCATTTCATTTCAACGTTTGATTACCAAAACGAGGTTTGACCAAGGCAAACCCCTATCCACTAACAAAACATTTTTTCCCTCTCTTTAGTGTGTGATTTGTAGGTTTAGGTTGAAGACATATTGAGGAGAAAGTTTGGAGAAAGTTGTCAAAGTGCCTAAAGTTGTCAAAGTTACCACCTTGTGTTGGAGATTCTTGGAGAACTTCTATAGGTTGCAAATTAGGGTTTCGGATCTGAAAACTTGAAGAACAATATTGAGCAGACTAAGAAGAGTAGATTTAGACTTTCAAGTTTTAGAAAACCCTAACTAGACTGATTTGCCAGTTTTGGTGAATGAGTCCCAATTTAGGTCAAAATTCATATTTTTACAGATTCAGATACCCATTTGCCAGATTCTTGATTTTGCACAGAAACCTAAATTTGGGGTTGATTCGTCTAGCTTAGCGAATGAGTCCCACTCAACATTAAAGTCAGAATTTCTAGCATTTCAGGACCTCATTCAATCTCTTTCAGATTTCCAGGTGCACACATTTCATCTCACAGCTTGTTGTTATGTTTTATTTGCATTTCTAGGTCATTTAGTAAGTCATTGCATCATACTAGGTTTAAGCATTTTATCTTGCATTAAATTTATCTTTCCAAGTTCTTACTTGGTGGTGAACCCCTCATTAGTTTACAATCAGCCTCTAGGATAGCCTTATTGCAAGATCTCTTTCTACTTTGCATTGAGATCTCTAGGGTTATCCTTGAATGAAATTGGAAAGTGGGTGTACTCTATGTCCTCAACCATATGATAGCATCCTAACCCCATTTTATTTCATTTCACATTGCAGTCCATGAGATGAGATTTTTTTAAGGTATTATGTCAAACAGTTCGCATGCCTTGTTAATAATTTGACTTTTTGCACACATGTGACCTACTAAGGTAGTCATGACCATGATATCTAGAAAAGTTCCTCTATTTTGTATGCTTCGATGGATGTACATACTATTCCAAAACTCCCATTTTGGCATGGGCCAGGAGGATGCTAGCAAAGGTTGCAAAATTTGCTTTGCAATTGCATTTGCTTGGAATTTCTAAAGGCTTTTCAACAAATCGATTTTGTGCATATACTACAATCATTGTTGTCCACGAGACCACATCTGTTTGAGGCATCTTGTAAAACACTTCATTGCCTTGTCTATGCTTCCACATTTTGCATACATGTCTACTAGGGATGGTGGGTTATGGGAACATGGTTATCCAACTTTTCCAGCACAACATCTACAAACCCCTTTTCAGTTGTGGTGAAGACCACAATCTCATAACTAAGATGTGCCAATTTATTCAAAACTTGCTCTAGCCCAGGGCTTTTTAACACATAATAGGTTTGTCTCAACTATAAGCCTTCTAATTCAAATGTAAATTCATAGCTTGGAAGATGTGAAATGCTTGATTGGATTATTGGCCCGCTAAGCTTTAATACTACAGTCCTCGTATAATTTTCTTCCATATCGGCAAGCAAGGAACATTGTCATTATTGTTTTGTTCTTCGCTCATATCCTTCTCAGCAGGGCACACCAAATATCAGATGATATTGGAAGTGAGTTTTTGCCAAAATATCTCACGTGCTAACAAAATAACTTACGCAAGTCATTCAACAGTGAACAGGGGAAAGAACCAACATACGTCATTCAACGATGAACAGGAGAGAAAACTGCTGATTGAAAACTATGAAAATCCAATGAACAAAATTATTTGAATCGTCTTGCATCCGTTTTTGAGCAATTTGAGCCCTCGATTGACCAAGTTAGCTTGCACTACTTCAAACAAGAAAAAATGCTAGTCAATATCCTAATTCTCTCTGCTTAAAGAGCAAAAAGTTGAGCCCTCGATCAACCAAGTTAGCTTGCACTACTTAAAATAGGGAAAAATACTAGTCAATATCTTTATGTATCTATCTTTATGTGAAGTTCACTGAGCTAAGTTAGACGATGGATGGCCTGTATCCTCTATGTACAATATCCTTAGCATAGACCAATTGACCTCACATACTGTAACACAAATGTATTCAAAAAATAGACAAAAATATTCCCTGATTGACCTTCCACACCTCTTTGGCATATCCATTGCACACTAAGGTGCGATTACTAGTTATTTTAAAATTTTAAATAATACAAGTGTACAAATACATAAAATTATAACTATTTTTTTCTCTCAATTAAAATAAAACAAAAATAATAAATCCAAACTTTCAAATAGATAAATATACAAGATAATAATATAACTCCATATATAACCATAATTTATTAATGACTTAAAAATATATATTTATATAAAAAACCCGTTTTACTCATAAACATAAAACAAAATTTAACTTACTGACAAGCTCTACAACAGCTTTATTTGCTACAAAGGAGATTCAATAACTAACTTGTATCATCAATAAACTAACATGGGATCTGAATTGAAAAAACTGCCATAATGAACCCTCTCCTCTATTGTTGAAACTGACGGTTACAACATAACTTACTACTGATGTTTGGTATTCATTTTCTTGCATGCGTGGGCAATCGACGACAATGTAAAACATGGTAAACTTTAGATGATTTTCGGAACACAAACATCTTTTGGGGTTTCCGAAGATCCTTCCCGTACATCAGTTCTTGCCATCTGCAACTTATGAATGTCACCCACAAAATCTTGTAAGTTTGCTTTTGAAGACCCTCCACATGCAACAGCCTTTCTCGCCATGTCCTTCAACTTTTCTGCTTCTATTTTCATCTGCTTCCCCTTCTCTTCACTCAAAACAAGTGTAACACCCTCCTTCACTCGTTGCTTGTCTGGAATTGCATATCCATGCTCACACACTTGGATTCCAATGCCGGACTCCACGGCTAGTTTAGAATTGAAGTGTTGATCTACAACCATTGGCCATGTGATTAATGGGACTCCTAGAGATACGCTTTCAAGCATGGAATTCCATCCGCAGTGGCTCATGAAAGCGCCTACAGATGGGTGGGAGAGAATTACAAGTTGTGGCACCCAACCCAAGATGACCAGCCCTCTATTTTTTGTGCGCTCATGGAAGCCCTCGGGAAGATATGTGCGAGGCAGATCTAGTGGCGTGTCGGATGGCCTGGGTTCGACTTCTGGAGACACTTTGATAGCCCAAATGAAGGGCTGTTCGCTGGCTTCTAGACCATCAGCCAAGGCCTTGCTTTGTTCTTCTGTTAAGAATGCCTGGCTTCCAAACGAAACATAAACAACTGAACATGATATTTGAGAATCCAGCCATCGGAGCAGCTTATCTTCGCTGATGTCTACCATTTTACCTCGGCTGCTGGCTTTCACTGCACCTCCAAAGCAAATCGATGGAAGTGCTGGGCCTACGGACCATACCTTCTTTCCCGTCTGATTTCTCAAGCGTTGGAGATATTCAGGCTCCAGCTGCTCAAACGTATTGATGAGCATTCCCCATCCTTCGTTCGCTCGCTGTGACCGTCCTATTCTCTCAATCGCGAGGGGCTGGAACAACATTGGATCTATTTCGTGCTTATCTAATCTGATTGGAGTAGGAAGATCCAATCTCAGGACAAGACTGTCGCCTTCTTTCTCCAGTGCGTTATGCGAGGCGGAAAGCCATAGAGAACGCAGCAGACTCAGAGCGAATGCACCGTATATATTAAACGCCACCCTGACGATGTTGTGCTTTTGGGGAAACTCCATACTCCATCCCACAAGTACATCATGCATAATACAAACAGGAGCTTCCCTCCCTTTAATTTGGCCTTCAAGCCAACGGTTAAAAGGCTGTTCAAGCTTAGCGACCAGATCAAAAATTAGTTCAGATTGCTCGGAGGGAACTTGCTCATAGCTTTCCAGTCCCTCGGGTAACCCTTCAACTTGTGGCGTAGGAAGGACTGTGAGGCGAATATCGGAGCCGGACGAAATAGCGTGGGCCATTTGGAGTTTGAGACGGGGGGCATTAGCAGCGGTGGTGACACAAGTGACGGTGAGGCCATAAAAGGCAAGCAAGTTACAACACTCGAGTAGAGGGATGACGTGACCAGGTGCAGGAAACGGCACTGCCACTATATGAGGTTTCTGAAAACCGTTCAACATCTTTCTTACTAATTGAATTCGACTACAACCTTTGTCAGAAGGCTTCGCCGACTGACTAAAGAAATAAACAATTCCACACAGATTTCCAGTTATGAGAAACGCCAAGTTACAGCAAAGTGTTCCGTTTCAACGAGTAAACCAAGCATTCATTGGTGTGCAATTAGGGTGATGGGCCTGTTAGACAAGCATTTTCTAATGGACAGACCACTGCTCAGAGCGGACGACCCACATTAAAAGTATAGCCACACGTAGGGTGAACCTAAAGATAAGAGTGGCCCCATAGTTGCATGATAAGGTTCTAGAATGAAAGGTAGTAATGAAAGGTAGTAATAAGTATTTTTCAGTTTTTTTCATTTGTTTGTTTTTTAAGTGTGTTCATGGATGAAGAATAAAGTTTTGGTTGGACGAGAAAGAGAGTTGTAACAAAGGTTATAGTTTTCAAAGTTTTTTTTTTTAGTTTTTCCATATTTTGGTTGTTATTAAGTTTTTTTTTTAAATATGTTATGTTTATTTACGATAAAGATTAAGATTTTGATTGGATGGCAATTAGAGTTGTAATTAAAATTTATAGTTTAAGGATAAGGTTATGTTTATTGATAAAGATCAAAATTTTGATTAGGTGGCAATTAGACTTGTAATTAAAATTTATAGTTTTAAGGTTTTTTATTTTTTCAAATTATTATTTCTACTTTTTCAATCAAGACTATTTCCCACACCTACATCTAACCTAATTTTTCATATGCACCTAATTTTTTGCTACCTTTTTTAGATTCCTTTATTATTTCTACCTTATGAATCAAGTTTGTTTCCCACACCTACATCTAACCTAAACTAAGTTCTGATTGTTGCATACATTAGGTCTTTGACAAAGAAGACTTAGATGAGATATGGAAAATATGCCATTATACAAAAAGATTTGACTTAAACATTCTTATAATACTTTTTAAACCCCAAATGCTTACCACACAAACTATAGTAGAGGACCCTCCTAATAATAGATATATGAATTATTGTAATATACTAATCTAATTATAATAGAACGGTTTTGGGTGAGTGCACAACATTGGGGGTCAAAAAAGCTAGCCAATTTAGAAATATTCACAATAATGCAATCATGTTACACCAAATGTTCATGTGTTATGGCTTGGTAAAGACCAATCCATAATGCATGTGTTATATAGGGAATAAAGAAAAAAATTCCCTCATTCATAAAAAAATCCAAAACTTATTAGTGGTGTGGCCAACTATTATACAAAAGGTAAAGCATGAGCATATTTCCAATATCTTTGTGCATTACCAACTTCCATCATACTTTTTCTTCCAATTTCATCTCATAGGAGGGGTAAGAGGTCACTATTTAAATCTTGTTTAGATTTTTATAATGTAAATATTTTAAATGTTTTTTATTTATATTTTTACCAACTTCTTTAAACCAAAACAAATTTTAAATGAGGAATTTCCTAAAGAGAACCCTCAATCACCCAAATCTCCTTTGAGACTTCCAAAAAACCCTAGATAAGTTTAAGAGGAGGTATTAAGGCATTTAGAATAAAATAAAATTCAAATGATATTAATTTCAACAATAAAGACATCCATAGTAAACTCCCACCACACAGATCACTTGTTTCATCAATGGAAGCAATGATGAAACAAGTTGACTCAATAACGATTCAAATATGTCAATAGAAAACTCATAGATATGCATGCCATAAATTTTATGTGATCAAAATTATCATATGACAAGGTAAAATAAAATATATATCTACCAAAGGTTGAATTTGTGCTTTATTTACTAATCTCAAAACTAATGCACTCATTTCCATGACATCAAAGTGATTAACTATGCATTGATACAATCATGAAGATACAAAAAAATATTTTTTACAATAGGTGGTGGATAGTCTTTGACGAACTTCCTTGTAACAACCATGAGGCACCTCCATATTTTTTGAAAAATATTTCTTGTGAGTTTTTCCTTCATGAAATTTTTAATTATCTATATATGAGAGAATTTAGGGTAGAGAGAGAGAGAGACTTTGTTCAAGATGGAGTGAAAGCTCATTGGGTAGTAAACCAATAAAAAATATTGTAAGCATAAAAAATCTATTCATCATGTGATAATGGCATCAATTATTAAGGAGACTATAGAGGTTTGAACTCTTCATGTAATTACTAGCCTCACAAATAGCTCTATACAATATGACATGTAGATATCCTAGTCTCATAGTTCAACATGTGATCATATAATGAGACCATCTATTTCTATTGATATGACATCACCCACTTATGTGATGGCTACTATCAATCATGTTTTAGAGTAGATAGTGATGCATAGGGTGGAAAGGGTATCACTTCCAATAGCTTGCTTTGGAAATTACCAATCTTTAGGGTTGTACTTTCCTTTAGCATCCAATCCAAAGGCTTGGACTTTCATGTAAATGCTTAAATATGTGATTTTTACAAAATATAGAGAAACAACTAAGTATCAAAAATGCTCTCCATATCAAGTTTGCAATTTTTTTGATATTGATCTAAAAAAATGTCATAATAACATCAAGCTCTCTTATCTTTCTAAATATGTATTCTTTTCTATATTTCAAATATGTTGAGGTTCTAGTATTCAATTTATTTTGCTAATGTATTTTTTTATATCGAAAAACTTATATATATTATTTGTAATGATATTTTTATACATTCATCTAAATTAAAAAAATATTAAATATATTTACATTTTAAAGTATATTATCTACACATTTTTAAGAAAATGACTTTCAATTCATTTTCAAAAAAAAAAATAGTGAGGAGCACAATCGACATCTTTTTAAAGATGTGTCCACTTTAAAAATTAGTAAAAACAATATATTTTCATTCAAAAATAGCAATGTTTTTTTTACATAAACTATATGATGCTAGTTATTTTTTTATTGAAACAATTTGTCAAATAAATTTTAAAAAGCTAACATTTTAAGAGGCTTTGTTATATTTTTCTAAAAATAGCAACACTTTTTATGCTCCCCTTATTTGAACTTCTTAATATCCACTATTTTTTTTATAAATTAGTATTTTAAAAACTAGACTCTGAACACTACAAATTTTGTTCTTGCCACATCTACAATTTTTTAGCATGGCTATCTTCAATTTCTTTTCTTTTATGATTCGTAATACGCAACCATAGTTGCTTGATTTATATTAATATCCAAAAATATTTTTGCATAGCATCAAAGCTCATAGTCAATGGGCAAAGAAGTAATGCATCAAATGCAGTCCTAACCTCAAAAAAACAAAGACACCGCCCACCCACAACCAAAACTGATAATCGACATGGAAAAACAAAAATAGCCAATACAGAATCAATCAGCTTCATCATAGAAGTTACCAGTCTTCACCACAACAGTGAAGTCCCTTGCCCATTATATCCCAAAGACGTCAACCAATCGAAGGCAACGACATAGGAAGTCGAAGCCTACCCTAGCCCAACGTCTATGATTGGAAAATCCCTGAGCATCCATATTCATGAGGAACAACTATCTCTCCACATTCATGCATTGGTGCAACATTCGTCCAATATCATCCAACCATGGGATACCAATTCCAAGTTCCGCCACTGTCACGATGTCCAAATTATCCACAAGGATGCATGCCTTAAACACTTGCTTCAATAGCAACAGGCACTGGACCTTCAGAGTCCCCATGTCCAGTCAAGTAGCTAGAAATATGGATGATATGTTAGAATTAACACGGTGCCTATTAGCCGAGATGGAGAAGTCCCTTCCAATCACCATTCTCACAGCCTCAAGACATAGAATGTCCTTCACTCAACATATTTTCTGGAGTCTTCGATTTGTGATGAAGGTTAGGCAAGCCGATTGCCTCTTAGTGCCATGCAACCTTACTGGAGTCTGCATTGTTCATGTCTTGAAGCCACAAAGACCACCAATCTAAACCTAAATAGACCATGCATTTATTCTACACGAGTTGTCACCTTATACTTCATCAGCCAAAATGTGTGAAGCTGAACGTGTCCATTGTCGAACACCAATGTTAGGACTTGCCAGTAATGGTTATGGTACTTGCAAATCCCATCACAGGTAGGAGCAATCTTTGTCCGTGGCATGGTTGATCCACGCAAGTATCCCTCTAGTTCACACATGCCACACTAGCTCCAAAGTGTGTCAACATAGTTAATATGCATGACATCAACAACTGTACTTTTAGAAGCACATAGCTCCAATTTACATAGAATACTTAATAAATTTGTATATCTTTTTTGCTCACTATCTTTTCTTCTTATTGTTCTTACAAATGCAGCAAGTTAACTCCCACAAGCCTCTATTTTGATGGTCGAACGTTAAATCCAACTTGTCGTATCTTGTCCTGTTGCTGAGAAAACGTGTCACCACCAATGGGTTTTGAAAATCATAATTTGGAATGGACAAAAACCCAAAAAAGTGTGGCATTTAAAACCATTATTTGCAAATAGAAAAACGAGGTGCCAAGAATGTAATGAAAATGGAAAATAGTAGGTATTATGATGCCTACAAGGCACACTGTTGTTATAGATTGTTTGTAGTGTTGGAAAACACACTGTCCCATTTCAATTAGTTTGTTATGTTTTATTTCGTTACTCCAACAATGTCATGCAGTCCACATTCAAATTTTTGAACAACTCTTTGATACAGTCCAAATGTCATTTCAGTTTCTTTATTTGATTGGAACAAATAAAATGCTTGCATTATTTTCAACATAGTGTTGGAAAACACATTGTCTCTTCTCACTTGCACAAGATTTTAGAACAGTATATGCATTGCTTGTTTCTTAACACCTAGGGTTTTCCAACATGCATTCTTACTAAATAGAAACAATTTCTTCAAGAGCTTTTGTAATATAGACAGTCTGAATGTATTGAAAATCCCTTCCAAACTTTATTAGGACT
The DNA here is from genome assembly GCA_007258455.2 of Sequoia sempervirens. NCBI lineage: Eukaryota > Viridiplantae > Streptophyta > Pinopsida > Cupressales > Cupressaceae > Sequoia > Sequoia sempervirens. The sequence continues at coordinate 190,249,893 of VDFB02379711.1, read as the reverse complement.
TTTAATTTGGGCCAAAATTGCATTGAAATTTTGCATGACTGAAAAAAAAAGTGCACAAAATAATTGCAATTTGGAAAACACAATGTTCGGTTTCAGTTACTTCAATGTTGTATTTTATCAAATAGTACATCTCTCATTTAAGGGGGACTCTATTAACCCTCAACACATAGTGTGATTCATAGTACGCACTTCATTTTTTTTTGCAACAATTCATGTTGGAAAACCCTAGGTGTTAAGAAACAAGCAACCCAAATAGTGTTGTAAAACCCTCTGCAACACTACTGGATAGTATTGTCACTTCAATTTGGTTAGTTTTCTCCTCCAAATTGTCCACGTGCACTTTGTTGGGAAATTTTGATCATCTCGGAAACATCCAAGAACAATAGTGCCTTCAATAACTTTTAATTTCATTAGATTGCCTCAAAGACATGTACAACTATGCCACAAAGTGGGATCAGACACAGTGCATTTCCCACATTAATCCTTCTAAGAGAAGCACATGTAAATTTAGTTTCAACAACAAACATTAATAGATTCTAACCAAGAAACATGAAACATGAAAGTTGAGATAGAACATGCAAATTTACGTGGGGAAAACCCTTTCGGGTAAAAAATCCCACCCTCCAAAAGCCCAGATCACCATTGTATTATTCATAAAACAAAACAATTACAAATACAACTCAAGTACTAAGCCTTTACAGAGATTATATCATGTTTCATTATAGAGACAAACTGGACAACATAACCCCTTATACGATCTTCACACTATTACAATAGCCTCTCACAATATACAATGTAGATCCTCTCTCTCATGGACCTTTGATCAACCTCTCAAGTGTTTACAATCCTCACTCTGTTAAAACACTCTCTCATAGCATACCGAGCAGATTCACATAGAGGGATATTTCACATTCGATCCACACAGAGAGAGTGGATAAGTTACCACCTTCAGAACATAATTGCATTCTCCTACTCCAGCCCTCGGCTCTCTCTCTCCCTTGCTCAGTCTCACAACCTCGACCTTCTCTTCTTCAGGATACCATGCGTGGAAACATACCAATTTGGTTTCCAGTCATTGAAGAAGACAAACCGTCAATTAGCAGTTACCATATCGACTAACTCTCACCCCTCAGGTTGGCTAAACAACTCCATGTTGTAGCACTAATTTTCCAGCTAATGAGAAATTAGAATTTACAATGCAATTACATGGCGATCAAGTGTTACAACTATCGGCTCCAAATTATAAATGTTGGTCCAAAGAATCATTGATTCACAACAATGATGTGAAATCAACAAACGAATCCATACTACGTGTCAGCAAATCATTTGTTCATTGTTGTTTGAGCATCGCACCATTCACATCCATTAACTGCAGCACCACAAGCCCTACGCATGACTGTTGTGGGATGATGGGCCACCTACCACCATACCGCCAGCCCGTAGCCCTCTTGAGTGCACCCAATGGTACCGTGGTAAAGGTAGAACTGCGACATACAAACATTTCCCTACGCTACCACAAGACATGTTGAAGACACCCACGGTATAACAGTATCACCGCACTACCACTACCTAGTTTGAAGGCTCCCATGGGATGGTGGTATACCGTGCTACCGCTAGATTGTTGACAGGCTTCCGCGGTATGGCAGTATACACTACACTACCACACCTCAACTAGAAGGCTCCCACGGTATGGTGGTATACCCGCTACTGATCCTCTCTTACAAACACCTAGCAGTTGAGAACTACAGGCATGTAAAACTTATACAATTTGTCCAGACTTCTCAGCAGTCACACCGACATTTCTCTCTTAGAGGTTTAGGCGGGTGGGATTGAGGCACACAATTCCAACACACTCAAACCTTCAACTTTCCCTTTCAACATGTAGACTGAAAACAAATAGTATCTTCACCTTTCTTTCTCCAAACAGAAAAGGCCCAATACCTACAACCGTCACTGGGAAAATGTGTCAGCATCGGCAGGTTTTCAAAATAATTTTTCAGCATGGACAAAAAGACAAAAACATAGCATTTGAAACCATTATTTGCAAATATCAAAAATCCCAGACAAGGTCCCATTTTCTCCATTTTTGGATAGCGACGTTTTGCTAGATAGCAATGGGAAGAGTTCTAGGTGTTCGGAGCTCCCTAATGTATGTATATCTGTTGTATATGTGCCATTTTTCCATTCTACCATGAACACAGAAGAAACGAACAGCTATTCATTGCTAGAAAACAATATTTTCACCTTTCTTTCTTGAAACAGAAAAGGCCCAATACCACAAAAAAAATTAGTATATTCACCTTTCTTTCTCAAAACAGAAAAGGCCCATATAATTCCCTTCCACTTTTCCCGTCCCAAACAAAAGAAACTTCACGACAAAACTAAGGTGCCTGCCTTTTTCATTTGGCATGAGGCGAGAAAACTGACCTGATGGCATCGTTAACTCCTACCTACCATTTCCTAGACGTTTGGTCCTGCCTGTTGGTTTCGTCACTTTCCTCCCGTCTGGGGAGGCCCACACTACAATGTTTTTTCATGTTATGTATGTTGTTATGTATGTTTTTCATGCATTTTTGTATGTACATAGGTGCTTTTTGTCGACAAGTTAGTCAGCTCCTATGCTCCAAGAATGTAATGAAGTTCAATTTCAAATGTTTGAACAACTCTTTGCTATAGTCCAAATGTCATTTCACTTTCTTTATTTGATTGGAACAAATAAATTGCTTGCATTATTTACGGAGTTGGAAAGCACACTATCTCCTCTCAATTGTAGAGCGTTTTACAACACTATATGGGTTGCTTGTTTCTTGAAACCTTATATGGAGCTAGTGTGTTTTCCAAATGTGTAGATAATGTGATCATTTATTTGGTCGAATCAGATGAGGAAAATGAAACACCATTTTGATCTCATCTTGTCACAAATAGGTTCTTTTTATTTATGAGTTACATTTCTCCTAATTGGAAAAAATGAATTGCTCGCATTATTTGCACAGTTGGAAAACACACTATCTCCTCTGAGTTGCAAAGAATTTTACAACACTGTATGGGTTGCTTGTTTCTTAACACCTTATAGGGAGACAATTTTTTTTCCAACTATGTGCAAATAATGTGAGAATTTATTTGGTCAAATTGGATGAGGGAAATGAAATGCCATTTTTATCTCTTGTTACATACATAGGTGATTTTTTTTTATGAGTTAGCTTTCTCCTAATTGGAACAAATGAATTGCTCACATTATTTACACATTTGGAAAACACAATGTCTCCTCTTTGTTGCAGAGGGTTTTACAAAACTATATGGGTTGCTTGTTTCTTAACACCTTATATGGAGACAATGTGTTTTCCAACTGTGCAGATAATGAGAGCATTTATTTGGTTGAATCAGATGAGGAAAATGAAATGCCAATTTGATCTCATGTTACATAAATAGGTGTTTTTTTTTTTATGAGTTAGCTTTCTCCTAATTGGAACAAATGAATTGCTCACATTATTTGCACAATTGGAAAATACACCATCTCCTCTCAGTTGCAGAGGGTTTTACAACACTATAAGGGTTGTTTTTTTTTTAACACCTTATATGGAGATAGTGTGTTTTCCAACACTACAAATAATGTGAGCATTTATTTTGTTGAATCAAATGAGGAAAATGAAATGCCACTTTGGTCTCATGTTACATACATAGGTGCTTTTTATTTATGAGTTAGCTTTCTCCTGATTGGAACAAATGAATTGCTCCAACAAAATAAACGTTCATTGCTTCATAGTTCCAGTAGAATGGAAAAATGGTAGATATGATTGTTGATATATATACTAGTGTTAGCAATAGGTTAAATTGGAAATTAAATTCCCAACGTACATTTTAATATGTTTGTTTATTTTTTGTGCAAGCTGGTATTTTGTACTCAGCTGAACATATAAATTGTATATTGGTGAAATTTGGAATAAAAAAATTATTTCTAGCACCAAATGTCTTTAATTTTCCAATTTAATCTATCTCTAACACTTATCTTTTTTCAAGGTGGTTGATATAGGCAAGGAAAGATAATTGAACAAAAAAAGGGTAGGTAGATTGAGAAGGATGCTTCAGGAAATGTGAACCTTCTACAATAAATCCAAGCGATTCTAGTTGCCATAGCTTGAATTGCAAGTGTAGTAGACAATTAAATTTCCAAAATTTATTATGCATTTAGAAGTTCTAATTTGTTTGAAATTCTGAAATGTTGGGGTTTTCAATCAACTATCATTTTCATGTGATTCTTAAGTGGTTTGCGCTAATTTGAAATATTTCACCAATAGAGTTTATATGTGGACATGTATGTATGTTAAATTACTTACAAACAACATTCAAAGTGAAGAACCCAGTTGAAGGAAGAACACAATTCAAGGGAAATGCATGGACAGATTTTGAGTTTGGACCATATTGGTGGTTACCTAAAATTGTATCAGTATCTAGACAAGGTGTAACAACAATTTCTTCACTTGAACTGCATTCTTCACTTTGCAATGTGAGCAGCAACAAAGGCTTTTGTGAGTTTCCTATTTTACAAAATGGTGAAAATGCATCCTATTGAGAGTCCATCCTACGATATTTTCCTAATTTAAATCTCTTTTTTGTCTCTCAAGTTGAATATTTCTCCATATTAAAAAGTTCTATTTAATGTTAGTTTTCCATCATCTGTCATTTTTTTGTGGTTCTTAATTGTTTTTGTAATAGTTCTTTTTACAATTTCCCTATTTGTCTATAATATTTAGTAAGTTATAAATGGTTCATTTTTAACATCTGATGGCAATTTTGTAGAATGCTATTTCTATATCCTATTTCTGTTCTTTTTCAGTATGTTTCGATTTGACCACCACACCGCAAAAGATGTGTAGATATAACAAGTCATTACTTGAAATAGTTCTATACATTGTATTAAATAGAACTCGTAAAGCCAATGGGTACCAATAACATGTGCAAAATGGGTATAACGCCACAGACTTAATTGAAATTCAGCCTACATTACTTGGCACTAAATATTATAGACAAATAGACAAACTGTAAAAGAGCTATTAGAATAACAACATACATGGAAAGAAAAGGTGACGAAACCGGCAGATGGGAGCAAACGTCCGGCGATGGTTAGGTAGGAGTTAACGATGCCATCATATGGTTTTTCCCACCTATTGCCAGGCGAAAAAGGTAGGTGGCTTAGCTTTGTCGACAAGTTTCTTTTGTCTGGCATGGGAAAAGTGGAAGGGAATGACGTGGGCCTTTTCGGAGCCTTTTCTATTTGGAGAAAGAAAGGTGAAAATACTATTTATTTCTAGTTTGTACGTTGAAAGGGAAAGTTGAAGGTTTGAGTGCACATGGATGAGTTGGAGGAGAAAACCAACCAAATTGAGGTGACTGGTACTATCCAATAGTGTTGCAGAGGGTTTTATAACACCATTTGGGTTGCTTGTTTCTTCACACCTAGGGTTTTCCAACATGAATTGTTGCAAAACATAATGAAGTGCGTACTATGAATCACACTATGTGTTGAAGGTTAATAGAGTCCCCCTTAAAATAGATATGTGTTATTTGATAAAATAAAACACCATCTATGGGTTTGTATATTTGCATTACAAGACAAAGGTTGGGTATAAGTAAAGGCAGGCTTCAAAACACATTGTGTTTTCCAACATGCACTACACAATGTACATCACTTTCAATGAGTTTATTCAGTATTTCCAATAATGGCAAGAAATTGGTGTTCTTGCTTTTTGTAATGCACACCTACATATACTCATTCAAAAACCAGAAAGGGCTTGGGTATGTTGTGATGTGGAGGTTGAAAAATGCAGTGTGTTATGAAACATGCAATTTGTTATATACTTGAAACTTAAACACAACAATGGAAGGTGTGATCTGGAAGACTTTCATACTATTTTTTAACATTCCATATTGCAGAACCATGGGTGTTAAGAAGAAAGCAACCTGGCATAAGACGACCCTTTACATTTAAACAAGGAAATTCAAATAACTGAAACCCAACACTATGTTTCCCATTTACAATTATTTTGTGCACTTTTTTTTTCAATCGAGTAAAATTTAAACACAACAATGGAATGTGTGATTTGGAAGACATTCATACTTTTTTGTAACATTCCATGTTGCAAAACCATGGGTGTTAAGAAGCAAGCAACCTAGCATGAGACAACCCTTTACATTTAAACAAGGATATTAAAATAACTAAAACCCAACATCATGTTTTCCAAATTGCAATTATTTTGTGCACTTTTTTTTTCAGTCATGCAAAATTTAAATGCAATTTTGGCCCAAATTAAAATTCCTAATAAATTTTGAAAGGGATTTTCAATACATTTATACTGTTTATATTACAAAATATCTTCAAGACATTGTTTCTATTTAGTAAGAATGCATGTTGGAAAACCCTAGGTGTTAAGAAACAAGCAATGCATATATTGTTCTAAAACCCTGTGCAAGTGTGAAGAGACAGTGTGTTTTCCAACACTACAAATAATGTGAGCATTTTATTTGTTCCAATTAGATAAAGAAACCAAAATGACATTTGGACTATAGGAAAGAGTTGTTCAAAAATTTGAAAGTGGACTTCATTACATTCTTGGCACCTCTTTTTGCTATTTGCAAATAATGGTTTTGAATGCCATGTTTTTCTGGGTTTTTCTCCATTCCATAATATGATTTTGAAAACCCATTGATACTGACATGTTTTACTAATGATGGGACAGGCCACGGTAGGTCGGAGTTAATGTCTAACCGTAAAGTCTTTCCATTGGTTCTATTTTTCTGTCTGACCACCTTTTCCATCGGGGTGTTTTGTTCCAATTAGATGAAGAAAGTGAAATGAGATTTAGATTGTAGCAAATTAAAATTTGAAAGTGGACTTCATTACATTCTTGGAGTATATAATGGAAACAAAACTCTTACATATTGTGCATGGTTTCTGATTTCTTTAAATGTTATTTGGTAATTTCACCCATATTTCCACAATGGGTTGTCAATTATTTCATTTGGCAATTGCAAAATTTCATATTTCCTATTGCGCTCTACCAACCTGGAAAACGTTGTTGTGGAAAATGATGACGAAAATGGGACCTCGTCTAGATTTTTTGCTATTTGCAAATAATGGTTTTCAATGACATGTTTTGGGCTTTTTGTCCATTCTGAAATATGATTTTTAAAACAAGATGACTATTATGATGCATGTCACATGCATTTTTGTAGGGAGAATAGGCTGCTCCCAACTGTAGAAGGTGATCTCCTTGCGACATGGCTTACACATGATAATGTATTTCCCTTCTTCAGGGATAAAACATGTTTGGTTATCATTGCTAGTTGATTTGTGGATTCAATTGTATAAGAATTGTTGCATCAATGTTTCAAATCAAACTCCATGATCCAACATCACGATGACTGGCACGATGTCTTCTACATCCTGATGTTGGATCATGGAGTGTGATCTGAAATGTTGATGCAAAAATTCTTACACAATCGAATCCAAAAATCAACTAGCAATAATCAATATGGATTGTGGAAAATTCATATCATTTATGTCTGATTATATTATCATTTCAAACACATGTTTTTTTAGGGATAATAGCTTGATTTTACAATATTTTGTAGGGAGATTAACTTCTACCTTGCAATTGGACATTGCTATTATCCCTAGAAAAATGCACGTGATAGGAATCATAACATACAAAAACCCTATGATGGGACAACGTAATGCGAAAAATAATTGGAGGTTGGAAAGCACTATGTGTTGTGATTTCTTTCATTCTGCATGGTGGAGTTGCAGGTGCAAGATATATAAAAGCATCCAAATTCAATTGAGGGTGATTAATGAATTGGGATGTTACTTGTGAAGGGTTTGTAATTAGTATTTTGTTTGCAAGTATAATAACACCCAATGTTTTCCAACTTGCAGTTACACATTGTTGGGCTTGGCATTCTATGAAAAGGTCAACCTCTTCATGCCTGATACAAGTGTTAGATAAAAGACATGACAACATTTCATGACAACTAGGCATCTTTGGAGCTACTTTGCAATATTTGCAAAACAAGCTCTTCTCTCTAGTACACATCACCGCCTCTTCCACAATCTCATCCACTCAACTCCATGTTGTTGGAAGGTGTCATCCATGTATGATGGAGAGAAGTGCCTGTTTTGGAAATGAGAAAGGTATGCTTGAAATTTTCCCAGTTGTCATGAAATGTTGTCACACTGGTGGGTGTGGGGGGAGCGGGGGGAGAACCCTGTGTGTTTTCCATCCTACAAATTTTTTGTGCATCTTTTGTTCCAAATGTATAACGATATTGAAATGGAATGTTTGCTACAAGTAAGGGTTGTTATAAAATATGAAGGTGAACTTTAATACATTGTGTTCTTATAGTTTTCATAATAGAAAGTGATGTCTTTGAAGAAGAATTGAGAAGTGAGGGACAACCCTCTGTTTTTTCCATCCTGCAATTTTTTTTGTGTGGAACTTCAATACATTGTCTTCTTACGGTGTGCATAACACTAACTATTGTTTTTGAAAAAAAATTCAAGTGTGGGACAACCCTGTGTTTTTTTCCATCCGACAACATTTTTATGCATCTTGTCTTTTAAACGTATTACAATATTCAAATGAAATGTTTGCTTCATGTAATGGGTTGTTATAAAATATGAAGGTGAACTTGAATACAATGTTTTTTTATAGTCTATATAACAGAAAGTGGTGTCTTTGAAGAAGAATAGAGAAGCAAGGGACAACCCTGTTAACCAAATTGAGGTGGGGGGAGTAACCAATAGGGTTGTTTCTTGTAAAGCATTTTAGAATAGTTTGTGGGTTGCATGGTTTATAACACCCTGTGCTTTCCAACCTAAAATTTTAGATAACAGTTTCAAAGTCTTGAAAATCTTTTCTTAGTTAGACTGTAAGAATGTAAAAAGGCACCTCCAAAAATTACAACTGTTAGTTATGGTATAAATTGCAATTCAATATCTTCATGTGATTGACAAAAATAAATGGACAAAATAATTGCATGTTCTAAAACACAGTGGGTTACTTGTATAGCATTTTACAATAGTGTGGGTTGTGCGTTTCAAATTCTTCTTTTGATTGAAAAAATATATGCTTGATTACTACAAATGGTGCAATAAATTTTAGAACTTTAACTCTCCATAACACTTGCAACAATTTTACAGTTTACAAGAAACCAAGGATGTGTGTTGTAAAAAGGGAAATTTCTTCCTACACCGAAGAATGTCATTGAGGTGGACAACATGCCTGAAAGGGTGTGTAGTGGTGCATCTTCTTCGCGGCGGTCGCGTTCATGAAACATGTAGGTAAGATTCAATAATTACAAGATGCAATCAAATGTATAATTTTAATCTCTCATAAGTGGTTACAATGTTGACTGGAAAGTGGGAATGTTTTAATCAGAACGCAGCAACTATGGTACGAAGGAAGTCCCCTTGTTTTAGGAAAATGGTGAAGCCTAAGGCAGCAATGTGTTTGGTAATTGATTATGAACTTCCAATTTCCCTTTCCTTCCTATGCGTCAATCAAAATGCTTTACAATTTCAGTTAGAAAATATCATATTTGTTACAAATATGTTGATTTTGATAATATAGCATTCCTTTGATTCAGGAAAATAATTAGGGAGACCATCACGCTCTTGCCATAGTCCACAACCATAAGGAAAAGTGTGTAAAGGGAGACCCTAAGGATGGAGAGGGACCCAATGAAGCATGAGGTGATGTGGTGGACAGGAAGGTAGATATAATAACTAAATTATTGCATCGTTTGGTTGTGTGTATATGTTTTTCATTCAAATTGTTTGAATATCAAATATATTAAGGGATTTTCTTTTCCAAATTTGTTGTGTAGGTTGATGCTAAATATACAAGAGAAGTGGTGAATGGTAGAAATGTATATTATTATATTGTAGAAGAATGTACGAGAAAGTATTATGATTGGAGAGTGTTCAACATGCATAGGTTTTAGTATCACCACCTTCCTATTCTTGAACCACTAAAGCATGGCTGAACTTCGTTGGGGGGGGGGACCAAAACAACCCACTCCTCCCCCTAATAAATTGAAAGAGTACCTTCTTAAAAAGGTGGAAAATAGGGAGTACTAAATGAATCTACAACAACATCTACAGAAAAAGTGTGTTATTAGACATGTCTGTGAAAATTATGGGAAACATAACTTCCTTTAACTTCCCCAACAACGAAAGGACGAAGTGAAGAAGCAAATGGCATTATACAACAGTGACAAAAGGAAAGAGCAGAGAAGGAAAATAATATTACAATTGCAGGAGAGAAAGAGATGGGAAGGAATGTTAATGGGTATGTGTAGGATCATCATGGAAAAAATAGGCCCTTAAGTGGCAAAAAATTCAAAAAAATCAGACTTAGGCAACTTGACATAAAAATTTGAATAAGTTATCAATATTATTTCAAAAATATGTAAGAATAGAATCTGTAGAAAATTGAATATAGTTTCTAAACTACTAGGTTTGTTTTTAATCTATTTGGTGAAAATTTGAAATTTCAATGCAGTGGTACTTAAATTTCAGGGAAAAAATAAGTAGGTGTCTGTCTGACCACCCTAACCACAATAAAATGATAATATCTTTTTATAATATTTTAGATATAAGTAGAGGACTCATGCCTCGATGTGATGCATATTTTTGTGTAATTTTTTTTCAAGTAAATAATTAATTATGATTTTTTAAAAAATATAAAAACTCATATGTGTAACCACCTTTAAAACTTGGTCAAAACTTCATGAAATTAATTTTTTCTATTTTTAATGCTATAGTATGTGAAGCATAGAATGTCATGCATGTTTTGGATTCAAAAAATGTAATACTGTTTGAAAGCTATAGATGTTTTTCAATCAACCTATCAATCAGGACTTTAGTAGTAATTTGAATAGAAAATGAATAATAATTACTTATTAAATAAAAATTAAATCATAATTTATATCGTTGGAAAGCTGGGAATCTCCTTTAAAAACCCTTTTCGTTTCACCAATTTTGGGTAAAAAAATAGTCGTCAGCCACATACCCATCATATTGCCACTTTTTGGCCCATCATCCTGCACATACCCTAATGTTGAACTGAACTGTTAAATTTGAATTTTCCTTGCTTCATATTTTCTGTTCTAATGCATACAAGGTTCACTTAACATTAACTTAAACATGACATGATAGTGTGATGGTCGAGAAGCAATTCTTCCCCCTAGCAGAGTTGTGTTGATTCGCTAGAGAAAGTTGTGCCCACGAAAGGTGAAGATGATGTTGTTCCTCCCAACCCTGCATCTAACATTCAGAAGAAGCATCGTACATGGTTGAAACTTTCAAGGAACCCTCTAAAGAAGAAATGACAACAAACAGTGATCTCAAAATCTTATGTTTAATCTAATGTTTGTTTTGATTATTTGAATGAATTGGTTGCATGCATCTGAGTTTGATGCGATGTTTCAATTCCTCCTATTAAACAACAATGGTGAACAACAAATTGTTTCCCTCGAGTAGGTTTTTGTTGCATTGGAAGATGAAGAATTGCCCACGGAAGCACAAGATGATGTTGTTCCTCCCAACCCCCTATCTAACATTGAGAAGAAGAAGAAGCATGTATGGTTTAAAATTTCCTCACGCCCTCACAAGAAGAAACGAGTACAAATAGTGATTTCAATATCTTCTATTTATATTTGTTTTGATTATTTCAATGAATTTGTTGCATGCATTTGAATTTGATGTGACGTTTCAATTCCTGCTATTATAGGGGAACAATGAGCAATGAAGTCCTAACCTCCAAGAGGATACTCTTGAGTTGGAAGATGAAGTGGAGGCCATGGATGAACAAGATGATGTTGTTCCTCCCAACCTGTCGTATAACATTCAGAAGAAGAAGTAGAAGGAGCATATATAGTTTAAAGTTTCCTTCCACCCTCATAAGAAGTGAAAAAAAATGGTGATTTCCAAATATTCTATTTAATGTCTATTTTGATTATTTCAATAAATTGGTTTCTTGCATCTAAATGTGATGTGACGTTTCAAATCTTTCTATTATAGGGCAACGATGAACAATGGAGTCCTACGGTCCTCAAAGAGGATACTCCTGATTGGGAAGATGAAACACACGTCATGGAAGAACAAGATGATGTTCCTCCCAACCCACCATATAACATTGAGAAGAAGAAGAAGAAGAAGGACCATATACTGTCTAAAGATTCCTCATGCCCTCACAAGAAGAAATGAGAAGAAATGGTGATTTCAAAATCTTATATTTAATGTTTGTTTTGATTATTTTAATGAATTCGTAGCATGCATCTGAATTTGATGTAGCACTTCAATTCCTGCTATTACAGGGAAATGATGAACAATGAAGTCCTGCCCTCCAATAGGATACTATTGATTTGGAAGATGAAGTAGAGGACATGGAAGAAGAAGATGATGTTGTTCCTCCCAACCCATCGTCTAACAATGTTGAGAGGAAGGAGTGTATACATTCTAAAGATTCCTTACGCCCTCATAAGAAGAAATGAGAAGAAACGGTGATTTCAAATGAAATATTCTATTTAATGTTTGTTTTGATTATTGCAATGAATTCATTGCATGCATCTGAATTTGATGTGATGTTTCAATTCCTGCTATTATAGGGCAACGATGAACAACAAAGCCCTGCCCTCCAACGGAGTTCAACGGAAGATGAAGTAGCAGCCATGGAAGAACAAGATGATGTTGTTCCTCCCAACCCACCATCTAACAATGTTGAGAAGAAGAAGAATAAGAAGGAGCATATACGGTCAAAAGTGTCAAGGTGCCTTGACATGGAGGAACAAGAAGAAATGTTGAATTCCAATTCTTTTATTTAATGTTTGTTTTGATTATTTCAATCAATTGGTTGCATGTAGCTGAATTTGAAATGATTTTTGAATTCTTGCTATTACAAGGAAACGATGAACAATGGAGTCTTGGCCTTGACCTAATTGGCTATGTCATTGCAATTGAAATGGGAGAGGCTAATAGAGATGGACATGCGGATGGGGAGAGCACTGGCCTACAAGTAGGGAAAGGAAATAAAGATGGACATGGGGATGGGAAAGCACTAGCCTCCAAGTGGGATAGGGTAACAGAGATGGACATTAGGACGGGGAGAACATTGGCTTGCATGTGGAACTAGGTAACAGAGATGGACATGGGGACAGGAAGAGCATTGGCTTGCAAGTGGGAGAGAGTGATAAATATGGACATGGGGATGAGGAGAGCACTGGGATGCAAGGTGGAGATGGAAACAAAGACGGACATGGGGATGCGGAGAGAACAGGCTTGCAAGTGGTAGAGGGTAATAAAGATGGACACGGGGACAAGGACAACACTTCCTTGCAACTTGGAGAGGGTAATAAAGATGGACACGGGGATGAGGAGAGCACTGGCTTACAAGTGGGAGAGGGTAATAAAGATGGACATGGGGACAGGGAGAGCATTGTCTTGCAAGTGTGAGAGGGTAATAAAGATGGACATGGGGATGAGGAGAATGTTGGCCTACAAGGGGGAGATGTCAATAAAGATGGACATGGGGACCGCGAGAGTAGTAGGTTGCCATCTATATCGGTAATAGACCCAACACACTTCCATACTTTTGTTCTTATTTCTTTATGAATCTTTTAATGTGCCTTCAATTATGCTTCACATCAATGACGTTTCCATTGCAGCCAAATCCGGTGGATGAATAGATGATAGAGTTCAAGGGCATTACTTTTAAGGTTGGTGATCACATCAACCTTTGGGGGCAACATAAATGGGTTGCCAAAGGCATTGTACATGTTTTCAACAGAAACGCTCAAACCCACTGCTTTATGCACCCATAAAATTGTGTGAGTCAACATTTTTGAGGTCATTGTTGGTGAATTCTTAGTGTCTTTTCCACATCCTAGTGCAAAGACCGTCAAAGAGTGCATGGGCGGCTTTGTTGTATGGAAGATCTCTAAGATGAAGCATTATGTTCTAGAGGTACACATAAATGATATGTTGTATATATATCATACTACCTATATTGTTTCCATGCATACATTAATTGTCATTAATTGTTTGCTATAGGGTGAAGGTGTTAAACCTACCAAGGACAAAGTACAACCTATGAAGAAATATATTGTTTCACGTTCATCATCTGCGAGGGTTCATGGAATTGGAATCACCCCTCTCGAAATACACAAGGACCCTAAGAAATGTGCCATATATTACAGAGGGGTGAACTTGATTGCAAAGAATATGAAGCATAGGAATTGATGAGACTGGATCAGAATACTAATTTTGCATTGTGGGTTTCATTATTTCATTATTGAGCAATTGTGGTGTAGAGATATACCATTTTCATATGTTTCAACACTACATATGTTGTTATACATTGGATGTGATACTTTTCATGGGCCTCTCTAATTATTTGATTATTGAACAATTATGCTAAATAGATATACTATTTTCATGTCATTAAAACACATAATTTTTATCCATTTCATATCATACTTTTCATAGCCCTATAATTGTTTCGTTATGATCAAGAATGTAATGAAATCCACTTTCAATTTTTAGAACAAGTATTTTGTTGACTATATATGGCATATTTCCTTTTTCCATTTGATTGGAAAAAATAAAATGCTAGCAGTGTTTGCAATCTTGGAAAACACACAGTCCCCTATCAATTATTTTGTTACAATAAGTATTTCTTTCATTACAACCAATAATGTAATGAAGTCCACTTTGAATTTTTAGAGCAAGTCTTTGCTTGAGTGGAGATGGCAGATTTCCCTTTTCCATGTGATTGAAACAAATAAAATTTAGTTTTGTAAAACATATTTTCCCCTGTTAGTTATTTCCTTATGATAAGTAATTATTTCTGATGCTCCATAAATGCATTTAAGTCCACTTTCATATTTCATGAAAAAAAAATTATTTTATACACTCCTAAAATGTAATCAAATCCACTTTCAAATTTGATAACTAGTTGGTTGAGTAAAAATGGCATTCCATTTTTCATGTGATGGGAACAAATAAAATGCTTACATTACTTCCAGTGTTGGAAAACGCACTATCCTATTTCAGTTACTTCGTTACAAAAACTTACTTATGTATTTCATCTTACTTACAAATGTAAGCACATTTCAATATCTTTGATCATCTAATTATTGAATAATTAAGGTGTGGAATTACATTATCTTTGATCATGCAATTATTGAACAATTATGGTGTGGAATTACATTATCTATGATCCTATAATTTTTGATCAATTATTGTGTGGAATTATAGTACTTTGGTATGTTTGAAGACTATGGTCTTCTACCAAGAGTGTCATTATGCGACTGTTAAGTTGTATTTTTAATCTTGCCATCAAGGCTCCAATCCCTTTGGGGTTTACTTTTTGACAATTTATATTGGGGATGAGGTCCCCCACTTGTGACCTCATCGGTTCATAGCTTTGGGTCAAAAGTGTTTACTACTCTTAATTAAATAAAATATAAGACTATGTTCTTGTAGATTTCATGACACTTTTTGATACCATGTAAAATTTCATTACAAACAATGCCAAATGCCATCAAATAATGGTAGGAAAGCCACCTCAATTCTTATTATTTATGTCAAACTTAGTTACAAATATAAGCACATGCAACTACCACTTTCTATTATGCACACTATAAGAAAACAATGTACTCAAGTTGAGCTTCATAATTTTTAACAACCCTTACTTTCAGCAAATATTCCATTTCAATATTTGTTCATGTGTTTCCAATAGAAAATGCACATAACAGTTGCATGATGGAAAACACCTCGGGTTGTGACTCACTTCTAAATTCTTAATGAATGAGCACTTTCTTTTATGGAGACTTTAATAAAACAATGTTTTGAAGTTCACCCTCTTTTCTTATGACAACCCTTTCTTTCACCAAACATTCCATTTCAATATATGTTCATATGTTTGGAACACAAAATGAACATATCAGTTGCATGATGGAAAATACAGTGGGTTCTGACTCATTTCTTATTCGATACAAACTGTAACAAAAGAATAGTTTGAATTTCACCTTCTTGTTTGTTGACAACCCTTACTTTCAGCAAAACAATCTTGTTCAATATCTACTCATATGTTTCCAACACATTATTTACATAATAGTTGCATCATAAAAAACACAATGGGTTGTGGCTCACTTCTTATTTTTTGCAAACTATAACAAAAGAATGTTTTGAAGTTCACTTTCTTGTTTTATGAAACTCCTTACTTTCAGTAAAACACTCTTGTTCACTATCTGTTCATATGTTTCAAACACAAATTTTACATAACTATTGCAGGATGGAAAACATAGAGGGTTGTCCAACACTTTTCAAATCTTGTTCAAAGACAACAATTAGTGTTATGCACACCATAAGATCACAATGTATTGAAGTTCACCTTCATATTTTATAACTTCCTTGCTTACAACAAAAGTTCCACAAAACAAAAAAGTTGCAGGATGGAAAACATAAAGGGTTGTCCCTCACTTCTCAATTCTTCTTCAAAGACAACACTTTCTATTATGTAGGTTGTAAGAACACAGTGTATTGAAGTTCACCTTCATATTTTTTAACCACCCTTACTTGTAGCAAACATTCCATTTCAATATCATTATACATTCAGAACACAAGATGCACAAAAAAAGCTGCAAGATGGAAAACACATAGGGTTGTCCCTCACTTTTCAAATCTTGTTGAAAGACAACAGTTAATATTATGCACACCGTAAGAACACAATGTATTGAATTTCACCTTCATATTCTATAACTACCCTTGCTTGTAGCAAATGTTCCACACAAAAAAAAAGTCACAAGATGGAAAACACAGAGGGCTTCCCAATTCTTCTTGAAAGACGACATTTTATGTTATGCAAACTATAAGAACATAGTGTATTGAATTTCACCTTCATATTTTATAACAACCCTTACTTGCAACAAACATTCCCTTTCAATATCGTTATACATTTGGAACACAAGATGCACAAAAAAAAGTTGCAAGATGGAAAACACATAAGGTTGTCCAGCACTTTTCAAATCTTGTTCAAAGAAACAACAGTTAGTGTTATGCACACCATAAGATCACAATGTATTGAAGTTCACCTTCATATTTTATAGCTTCCCTTTCTTACAGCAAAAGTTCCACAAAAAAAAAATCGTAGGATGGAAAACACAAAGGGTTGTCCCTCACTTCTCAATTCTTCTTCAAAGAAAAAACTTTCTGTTATGCAAACTGTAAGAACATAGTGTATTGAATTTCACCTTCATATTTTATAACCACCCTTACTTGCGACAAACATTCCATTTCAATATCGCTATACATTCGAAACACAAGATGCACAAAAAAAGTTGTAGGATGGAAAACACACAAGGTTGTCCCTCACTTTTCAAATCTTGTTGAAAGAAAATAGTTACTGCTATGCACACCGTAAGAACACAATGTAGTGAAGTTCACCTTCATATTCTATAACTACCCTTGCTTGCAGCAAACGTTCCACACAAAAAAAAAAGTTGCACGATGGAAAACATAGAGGACTTCCCAATTCTTCTTGAAAGACAACACTTTATGTTATGTAGACTATAGGAACATAGTGTATTCAAGTTCACCTTCATATTTTATAACAACCCTTACTTTCAAAAAACATTCCCTTTCAATATCGTTATACATTTGGAACACAAGATGCACAAAAAAAAGTTGCAGGATAGAAAACACACAAGGTTGTCCCACACTTTTCAAATCTTGTTCAAAGAAACAACAATTAGTATTATGCACACAATAAGATCATAATGTATTGAAGTTCACCTTCATATTTTATAACTTCCCTTGCTTATAGCAATTTAAGTTCCACAAAAAAAAAGTTGCAGGATGGAAAACACAGAGGGTTGTCCCTCACTTCTCAATTCTTCTTTAAAGACAGCGCTTTATGTTATGTAGACTATAAGAACATAGTGTATTGAAGTTCACCTTCATATTTTATAGCCACCCTTACTTGCAGCAAACATTCCATTTCAATATCGTTATACATTTGGAACACAAAATGCACAAAAAAAGTTGTAGGATGGAAAACACATAGGGTAAGTCCCTCACTTTTCAAATCTTGTTGAAAGATAACAGTTAATGCTATGCACACGATAAGAAAACAATGTATTGAAGTTCACCTTCATATATTTATAACTTCCCTTTCTTGTAGGAAATGTTTGATGGCAATGCAAGGGTCAAACAACTCAACTCGCTATGCTCATGCAAACAACTCAGATCACTAAACTGGAAAACTTCACCTTTCAGGAAACTTTCCTTTAGAAAACTCTTATTTCAAAATACCCAAACTGAGAATTGGGCCCAAAAACCTCTTGTAGATTCCTCAAAACACTTTAACCAACAACGAATGACTAACAGAAAGCAATCCCCAACTTAAATATCTCGATATGTGAACTTTCAAAATAGACTGTCCTTAACTAGCCTAATTAAGCTTCCTTTTACCATTCAATTTGACAAACAACAAAAAAAGAATCTCTTACACCATTAACTAAGTTCCATGGCATTTAAAATACTCTGTTTGAATGACTCTTCAATGTCTTTTTATCCTTTCAAGGAAGGAAATTCCAAACACTCCAAATATTGTTCAATCTAGGCCTCTTGACAACTCTATCCTAACTGGACAGTCAATAAATGGTCTCCAAATACTCATAAATTCACCAATCCCTATCTTGGAATGGATTCACCTATGCCCAAAAACCTTTGTAAAACAAAATTACACAACAACGACTCATATTCCACAAACAAAACTCATCAAGCCACCAATATATAAAGTCATTTATAGATTTTACACATTTTCCAGACCTTGGGCTTCATGATAATTTCCCAAAACCAACTTACCACGCTCTTCAACCTTCACATCATTTAGAATACTCATCAAAAATTCCTCTCACCAATTTTTAGGAGATTCCAACAGTGCAAATCTAACAAACACAATTTTTATTATACACTATTTACCCTAACTCAGGGTTTTACCCACATGGAGAAAAACTTCAATATCTTTGAGAATTGTATGGATTTATACGAAACCAAATGAATCATAAAGTAGACTCATAGGGCTATCATTTACAGTGGATGAGGAGAAGATTTATCCCTAGAATATGGGCATATAATGGCCTCAAACACAGAAAATGCAGGAAAATAATTGAAAAATAGAGTATGTCATTGATTTTTTCACTCTTACATCAAATACAACACTTTATATTATGCAGAGTGTAAAAAAATAGTGTATTTAAGTTCACCTTCACATTTTATTACAAACCTTACTTGTAGCAAACATTCCATTTCAATTTCCTTATACGTTTGGAACACACTATGCACAAAGAAAAAAGTTGCAGAATGGAAAACACGTAGGGTTGTCCCTCGCCTCTAAAATCTTGTTCTAAGAGAAAATTTTCTATTATGTAGACTATAACAAAACAATGTATTAAATTTCACCTTCATATTTTATAAAAAACCCATTACTTGCACCAAACATTCCATTTCAATATCCTTATACGTTTCAAAGAGAAGATGCAGAAGAAAAGTTGCATAATGGAAAACACAGAGGGTTGTCCCTCACTTCTCAATTCTTCATGAAAGAAAATAGTGTATTA
This sequence comes from Sequoia sempervirens, assembly GCA_007258455.2. Classification (NCBI taxonomy): domain Eukaryota; kingdom Viridiplantae; phylum Streptophyta; class Pinopsida; order Cupressales; family Cupressaceae; genus Sequoia; species Sequoia sempervirens. Next base: position 190,230,213 of record VDFB02379711.1, on the reverse strand, counting down.
AAGTTCACCTTCAGATTTTATAAAAACAATTCGCATCACACAATGAAATGTAAAAATATTTTGAGTCAATATTATAGAATTTGAAGAAAATTACAATCCACATTTAATACTGCTAACACTAAGAACTATGTCAACCATTTGCGAACAAGTATAATCTCTTCTTTCTCAGCATCTGAAAGGATTTTCTGCACTCTAATTTTCAAGGTAGAATTGACAGCATACAACGTTGGCACCCCGTAATTTGCATGTAGTAGCCCGAATGACGGCCTGACACAGTGGATCTCAAACTTGACAATGTGGTTGAATTTGAACATGACCAACAACCATTCCTCCATAGGACCTATGTGATTACTAATTAGAGATTCCCCCTTGAGGAATCTCATAAACCTCATGCTCAGTTGGTCCGTAAGATTATGCTTGTGTATGATAACTATTGGTTTAATGCACACCTTCCAGATGCATCCTACTAGGAAAAGGTCTCAAATTTCTATATAAAGAGACATTGGCCAATCACATAAATTTACAATCTCTATTTCTAGATTGTAATATTGAACATCCATTCCCATATGTTCCCATACACCAAAGATGTTGGAAAAGTGAGCATAATTATCATAGTGCAAATATGTATGGTTGGGCCCTTTTCTATTAATTCTCCTTAACATATTTTCTCACAACCTATACGGGAGGCTCAATTCCTCAATTCGAGCAAGAATATTGCATGGAAGATACGGGTGGTATTTGGTCAACCAAATAGCCACCCATGCTTGTGAAATGTGGGACATCTTCTATAGAATCGTAGCAGCAAGTACTAAAATTCCTGAAATGAAAGACAAAACAACTTTTTCAAAAGGTACACCTGCATTCTCTAATTAGAAAGACATTGTCAATGAAATGGAAATAGTGAAAAAGAAGTGGGCAAAGTGGAAGATATACATAATGTTAGCACTGAAGAGATTGTACCTATTGTTTGGAACTTAAGAAGGCAGCATATGCAGTATCTCCAATGGGCATATGGCAATGCATGAGTCAAACTGTAGGAAGAACAATGCCTGAAAGGAAAGACAACAAAAATTTCAGCACATACAACAACATTATCTAATTAGAAACACACGAAATAATTGCTAAAAAAAATTAAAGCAAAAGAAAACTTTTCATAATGAACTAACTGTGTACAGACAGTGTCTTGTCCAACATGGAAAATAATGTGAGAATTCTATTTGTTGCAATCAAATGAGTTGAACTAATGAATTGTAGAAAATATATTTTTGTAGTTTATATTCATATCACTAATTATATTCATTGCACTTATGTATCTTTCTAACTCAAAGCATTACTTCCCATTGCATAACTAAAAACAAGATGTTGATACATGACAACCCTTACTTTCACCAAACATTCCATTTCACTATCTGATCATATGTTTCCAATTAAAAATTCACATAATGTAGTTGCATGATGGAAAATACAACGGGTTATGACTCACTTCCTATTTTATGCATACTATAAAAAAATAATGTTTTCAAGTTCACCTTCGTCTTTTATGGAAACCCTTACTTTCACCAAAAATTCCATTTCAATGTATGTTCATATGTTTCGAACAGAAAATGCACATAACGGTTTCATGGTGGAAAACACACTGGGTTGTGAGTCACTTCTAATTTTATGCAAATTGTAACATAACAATGTTTTGAAGTTCACCTTCTTGTTTTATGATAACCCTTAATTTCAACAAAACACTCCATTTGAATATATTTTCATATGTTACAAACACAAAATGCACATCATAGATGCAGGATGGAAAATATAGTGGGTTGTGACTCACTTATTATTATATGTAGACTCTAACAAAACAATGTTTCAAGTTCACCTTCTTGTTTTGTGGCAACCCTTACTTTCACCAAACATTCAATTTCAATATGTCTTCATATGTTTTAAACAGAAAATGCACACAATAGTTGCATGATGGAAAACACAATGGGTTGTGACTCACTTCTTATTTTAAGCAGACTATAACAGAACAATGTTTTGAAGTTCACCTTCATGTTTTATGACAACCCTTACCTTTATCAAAACACTCCATTTCAATATATATTCATATGTTATGAACACAAAATGCACATCATAGTTGTAGGATGGAAAAAGAGTGGGTTGTGACTCACTTCTTATTTTATGCAGGCTGTAAGAAAAGAATGTTTTCATTGAAGGTCAGCAGACTCAAATTTTTCAACTTAACTATCCCAAAATCTTAACAACCCCTAGAAATAATCATCATTGTGCAGAACCATTTCAGTCCCCCTCAACATACTTCAAACCCACATACGACTCTTTTGGAACAACTAGCACAAAAACAAGAAATAATGTTGTCCACGAGGCCAATTAGGTCAAATTTACAAAGAGACGCCGCTCTAATCATACAACCATCCTAGGAAACCAATGGGACAACTCTCACCAACCCTCAAAGCCATCAAATACACCCTTGGTTTTCAAAGACTGTCTTTCCCAAACGCCTATTCATGAAACCCTTGTTTCAAGCCACTGACATGAGGGTGACTTGGAAAACTATATTCCACTCTTTCTCAAACCTTCAAACCAACTCAAACACCTTTATTTAGGCCTATACATGCTTAAAAGAACAAGGGATATCACTGCCCTCACCTTTTTGATGAAACCCTAACCTCAAACCTCACATTTCATGCTCTTTTCCACTCACAATCTACAAGGATAGCAACTCAAACTGCCTAATTCCTTTCTCCCTTCAAAAAACTATCATCCCAACAACAAAACCTAACCTATCAGAATCATTCCCCGAGCCTAATAGATCACATTGCTAATTACATTCATATCGCTGATTTCATCCATTGCATTGCACATCTTTCATAAGGCAACTTTTAGTTTCAGTCTCAGAAGACTTAAACCCTCACAACCAAACATTCAAACATCACCCTTTTAGGTCTACTCACCATGATCTAATGACGTTTCCAAAATTTTTATGTGAGTTCGCAAGATCTTAGAAGGTGTTGTAGGTGATTTTGTGTGTTGCCATGCATGGCAACAATGAGTGGTTTTAGGTGAAATATGGTGGTTTTAGTAAGTGAATGTTTATCAAACTTGGGGAAAGAAAATATTAAGGTAAGATTAAGTTTTTTTAGGCTTAATTAGTCATGTTTGAAGAGTGTTTAGAGAGTGGGAAGCTTGGGAACATTGACTTCTATAAAAACCTCATAAAAACTGGCTCAAAATGAGGGTTTAGTGAAATAGTGTCTTGGGAATCATATCTTCCAAAAGTAATTGTGGATTTGCTAGTTTTGATCACTGGTTAATGTTTCCCCATCAAAATTTTAGGTTTGGGAAGAGTTAAAATATGAGTCTCTTTGTAAAATAGGCCTATTTTAAGCTCTAGGATAGCGAAGAAGAGCTTGTTTGAAGTGTTTGTTCCAAAATAACCTATTGAAGTTTTGTAGTATGTTTGAATTGGGCATAATGGGTTTTTCAAATTGTGAAGATTTTGGTGATTGAGTAAGTTATTGGTGTGTAAAGTTGAGCAAATAAGTTTGCAGACCCAAACAACAACTGAGAAGATAAACCAACAAACTTACCAATCACTAATTCTTACTTGGAAACCCTTATGAAGTTTTGAAATAGGTTTAACCAAGCTTATTACTATGATAGTAAAAATCCAAATATTCTACCTCCCAACTTTATTTTACCATATTCATAATTTCATGCATCGAAGACTCTAACCCTAGTAACATTGCAACTTGGCAAAAGCAGGCATTCCATTGAAACTGCATTGAAACCCCATGAACTATTTGTTGTTCCACAAACCCATTTGTGCCAATTTTAACATATCACAAATTCAAATGCTATTTTTTTGAAAAGAATGCTTGAAAACATGATTGTACCACTAGAAATGCACTCAATTAGCCCAAATTTACAGCGGAGGTCTTAAATCATCATCAAAACACCTACCAACTTCAAATAGTCCTTTAACAAGTCTCAAAACTTAGGAATCATCTACTTTTAGGAATACAAAGGCTCAATCAAATGTTGATCTACTAAACCCTTACTTTATGCACAAAAAAAACTCTAACAAATGAGGGTTTAATAGAATACTATATTCCAAACCTTTCCATGCTCTGCCACTGTATGAAACATGTTTAGAAATGTCTTCCCATGCTTTAGGAACAAACTTCCAGCCCCATTGAATGAACTTTCCTCAATTAAAAACATGTACACATCCTTTTTCATTGGAAAACTTCTATATTTTCTAAAGATCAGCAACCAAACATTGAATGCTTGGCTTCCCCTACATGATTCAACAAACACACTTCTTAAAACATCCTGATTACACCTATTACAATCCATCCCAATATTCCTCTAAACCTCCATCGGTGGGATGGAGGTCTAAAACCTCACAAGACTCTCAAAACCCCTTGTTAAGGGTTCACAGGAAGATTTTGAATTTCTTGCTCTTTATACTTCTAAATTTCATTCAACCTCTTCTAAATACATCAAATGGATTGCCCACCCACTGAACTAAGTAAACAAAACAAATAAGCTTACCTACAGGTGGAGGTTCATTGAACTATGGTTGTGCAATCCTTAGTAAGACATGAAGAAGCAGCAGAGTGAAGGCATGTTGGCCGACATCAACATGTCACCATAGCCAATTTTTTATAAGAAAGCATGGTATTGCATAATGTCATACCAAAAATTAGACTTATGTAAGCATAGTTATTAAATTTGAACCATACCTTCCATTGGGTTTACACTCACGAAAGACAGTCGCCGACGAGGACTCCTTTCCCCAGATTGGAATGCTGAAGTGAACAAAAAAAGCTAAAAAAGAAATCAAAAATTTTATGACATGGTACAAGCACATACTACAAAAAATAAATTTGCAATAACATTTCCTATTACAATATATAAATTGAAATGAGTTTTCTCATAGTCACCCATATTAGATGTATCTAAGCTACCACATAGTTGTTGCACCTGAAGTCTCACATTCCATATTGACATTTAGATTCAAACTATTGTTCACGGAGAAGGGAAAGGAGTCATCTAGAGGGGTTCAGTGATCTGACTGTTGTGTGGAATGCTTTGTACACCAGGTTGGATGTTGATAACTATCCATACTTGCACTAAACCATGGATGCATACGAATGGTGCTAGTTGTAGCTTGATCAGGATCTAGAATGAATTCAAATGACAATGCATTTGATTGTCGTAGGTCCTCTAGAAACTTGTCCACGCATTCTACATATGATTGCACCTATTGTAGATATTGTGGTGGTGTACACATCACTTCGTTCAAGAGTTCATTTGTGTCATTCCAAAGAGACATTGTGACCACATGTTCATCATATACATGAGTCATAGAAGGAGCTTGTGTAGGGGTGAGAACATTACCTAATTGTTTTCTTCTACACCCCCTTGTGACAATGTCTTGTCAAATCTATCCCTCTATCAATTGGTTGACCTCCCCCATCTAAATGACCACATAGAAGAAATTTGTATTAGGCAATAGAAAATGAAAAACACAATTGACTCCCATAAAGTAACACAATTTGAATTGAAATTCACTTACCGTGGGCCACCCCTTTAACAATAGATGATCTTTTAATCAAGTTAGCAACCTTGAGGACATGTTTGCAAGTGTTCCCCTCCAAACTCCAAGGGAAGTCACAAACAAAAAGGTGCTCCCCAAATTTCTGAACAAGGTAATGCATTGACCTACTTTGACTTTTCACCTAGTACTGTCCAAGATCTATTTCATCAGGAATATAGTCATCGTCCAAAATTTCCTTTGCCCGCTCCAAACTAGATCGCATATTTAAACAATTTTGATTTGTAAAAAAACTATAATGCTGCAACTTTTCCTTTTTCCTTTATAATGGTTCCATTTTATACACAAGTGTGTAATACAAATAGTCCATTCTCCTAGTACTTTTTTTTCAATGATCACACAAGTATCGAGTTTTCAGTGTGCAATGGTACAACTCAATGGCTGCATTCGTATCCTGGTTGGCATGTGGGAATAGTCTGCATTTTTTTTCCCACATGGCTGTGAAAAAAAAAATCCAATAGTCAAGCAAACCACAATATATTAGAGGTAACATCAAAGAATTTGAATGGTGTGAATCCTATGAGGTGACGAAAATTTTCAACTCACCAATTTGACTTTCTCCTTCGCACCAAGTCTAGTTGAAGTACTCTAAGAATCGGGGCTAATCATTGAACTACTGAAAGAAAGAGTTCAATAGCTAAGTGACCCTATCTTTGGTGTCACTGATTTCCATCATGATCATGCCAAGACTACGAAAGATTTCCATTTCCCTCTCCTTGGTCAAGCATACTTATATACATTCTTTAGCCAAGCCCTTTTGACATGCCAAAGGAATAAAAGCACACGACATTGAAAGAAAACCCTAATAGACAATACAAACGATATTGTTTACTATTGAACTGCATGAGAAAGTGGCATTGAAAATAAATAACAAATGATAAAGGTACACAAATGAAGAAAGGGATGCACATACTGTATGGCTTGGATTTCTGCAATTGTATCATTCGTCAAAAATGCATTGGTTCTACAGTCGAGTCTGGCTCTTCTTCCATGGTCATCCAATACACATAGCCATGCAAAGATGTCCTCAATCTTGTTTCATGAGGAGACTAGCCATGCAACCGACACACCACTTTGTTTCTCATCAAAAACGAGGAGAGTATACAATGGATACTATAGACAGAACAACTCAGCGTGAACATTGTTAGGTTTATAGCTAGCAAGATCATTGAAAACATGAAGAACTATTTGTCAATGTTTGTAAGGCCTCACCCCATATTTTTTAGTTGCAAACATCGAATCCATCGAGATGACTGAATTGTGTGAGTGGCTAACCATCCTATCCAGCATCCATGGAGTTTGAAACCCGATAACAAAAGGTGTATTTTTCCCATCGAACTATTGAAAGTAGAAGAAGTTGTCAAAGTCCTGTCCACTCCATAGTAGGATACTTGTTGAATCAATTTTTTGTTTTTGTGTGTGAGTAGAACACACCTTTCACCAGGAATTCATTATATCCTTTCTTGTAAGGAATTGATCTCTCTTGGACATCATGCCACATAAGACAAGATCATTGATGTGTCTATCCATTATTGCATTGACACTGACGTCCATGAGTAAAAGGCTTTCAATATAGCTTTTGCACTCCGTGGATAGATTAACGGAAAACATAGAACACTTCTCTCCACTTGTTTCATGAATGCCATGGAAAAATTGACTATTTTTATCAACGTGGAACATTTTTTGTAGATAATATAGGCAACATTAGGTTTTCCATTCATAACCTTTACCATGAAGTGGTATTGACAACCTCGTATTTGTATAAACATTTTATGTGGTTTCTTCTCTGGTGGAGGTTGGTCTCTGTTGTCTTGAGGACCATATTGACACCAATAGTTGCGACAAAGGAATCATCTCATCATGTTGAACCAAGAGAGATTAAAATATCATTCAACCATAGAAATGAATATTGAAAGATACAAACCTCTTATACAAAAAAATTTTGGCATAAGTTTTGTCATTGAGGGGACACAAGGTGGTAGGTTCTCTTGTTTTCTTGTACACAAATTTAGTTTTGAAACCTTCAATGGGAATTTCACCGCGAATGAAATGATCAAGTCTCATAAGAGGAATTGTTGCAACAAGGTTAGAGACCTTATTCTTGTTGAAGAAAATAGTAGCCCATTCCAAATTAGAAGAGGAAAAATGAGAGCCTCCATTTTGTACCTCTTGCACCTGAAATTCATCTTGCTTCTTCCATTTCAAACCTCTCCCCATTCTAGGAAATGACAGAATTGAACAAATATTTAAAATTAGTGTGTATTGTGTCAAGAAAAAGAAAGAAATCATTCATTAAACATAGATAAAATGTGATTGCATTGTTTTCAGCCGCATGAAACCAATAAGAGGTTGTTGGCTTCAACCAAGGAAAATTAAAGGTGATAGATTCAATCAAACTATGCATAAAATATAACAGAAACATAGGCTAGAAATTAGACAGTCCATCTCAATGTACATGTGGAAATAGAAAATGACAACAAAAAATGACAAGAAAAACCTTTGATGACATCCTTGTATGCAAAAAAAAATAAAAAAAAAGTGCATCCATTGCTGCGAGCAATGCTAAAATGATAACATGTTTGTTGCATTTGTTGAAAAAAAATGAATCAATAATGGAGAGTATGAGGAAAGGTATAAAGCTGCAAAATTTTCTATCAACCATGATGAAAGCAAATGCAGGTTGGAAAACGCAATGTGTAGATGAGCCTCCACGCTGACATAAAGACTGCAACCCCACATGTAAATATAACAAAGATTTCAAAGAATATGTGGTGTACAAACCTCTTTTACCTAACAAGGCATGTCTTGATATTCAGCCTTCCATTTCGTGTGACTTAACATGAGGAGAGAAAGCACATCTAGCAATTACCAAAATAAACAAGTGAAGGTTGAACCACACGAATCAGTTGTTCAACCTAGAACTTTTTATGTGGCGTAGGAGTGTAACATGCATCACAGTATGTAATTACTTATATAATAGCAACAACATATGTATTATCATGGGAAGATACATTGGTTGTGATGTGTGTGTAAGTGTTAAAGGAGAGGAAGGGTTAGAGGGCAAGCAAAACCTTTGATGACAACCTTGTATGTAAAAAGAACAAGTGCATCCATTGTTGCGACCAACGCCAAAATGATAAAATGTTTGTTGCATCTGTTGAAAAAAAAGATGAATTAGTAATGGAGAGAATTAGGAAAGGTATAAAGGTGTAAAATTTTCTATCAACCATGATGTAAGCGAATGCAGGTTGGAAAACACAGCGTATAGATGAACCTCCACGCTGACATAAAGACTGCAACCCTACATGTAAATATAACAAAGATTTCAGAGAATATGCAGTGTACAAACCTCTTTTACCTAAGGAAGCATGTTGTGGTATTCATCCTTCCATTGCACGTGACTTAACATGAGGATCAAAATCACATCTAGCAATTAACAAAATAAACAAGTGAAGGTTGAACCACATGATTAGTGGTTCAACCTAGAACTTTGTATGTGGCATAGGAGTGTAACATGCATCACAATATGTAATTACTTATAAAATAGCAACAATATATGTACTATCATGGGAAGATGCGTTGGTTGTGTTGCATGTGTAATTGTTAAAGGAGACGAAGGGCTAGAGGGCAAGCAAAACCTTTGATCACAACCTTGTATGTAAAAAGATTAAGTGCATCCATTGTTGCGAGCAATGCCAAAATGATAACATGTTTGTTGCATTTGTTGAAAAAAGGATGAATCAGTAATGGAGAGTATGAGGAAAGGTATAAAGGTGTAAAATTTTCTATCAACCATGACATAAGCGAATGTAGGTTGGAAAACATAGTGTGTAGATGAAGCCCCATGCTAACATAAAGACCACAACCATACATGTAAATAGAACAAAGGTTTCAGAGAATATGGGGTGTACAAACCTCTTTCACCTGAGGAGGCATGTTGTGATATTCAGCCTTCCATTTAGGGTGACTTAACATGTGTAGCAAAGGTGCATCTAGAAATTCATGAAAAAAGGAAGTGAAGGTTGAACCACACGATGAGTGGTTCAACCTGCAACTTTGTATGTAGTTTATGAGTGTAATGTGCATAACACTATGTAATTAATTCTACGGTTGCAAGAATGGATGTATTAGGGAAGATACCTTAGTTGAGGTGCATGTGTATGTGTCAATGGAGAGGAAAGGTTAGAGGGAAACCAAAACCTTTGAGAACCTTCTATGTAAATAAATGTGCATCCATTGCTGCCAGCAACGCCAAAAGAATAAAAAAAATTGCATCTGTTGACAAAATCATGAATCAGTAATGGAGTGAATCAATAAAGTCATACACGTGTAAATTTTCCCATCAACCATGATGTCAACTAATGCATGTTGGAAAACACAGTGTCCACTAGAACCTCAAACCAGACATAAAGACCACACGTAAAATCACAACCTCACGTGAAAGAAGAATAAGACATCATAGTATATAGGGTGTATAAACCTATTTTACCTCAGCATGCATGTTGTGATATCAACCCTTCCATTTGGGGTGAGTTAATATGACTAGTAAAAGCGTATATGACAATTCATGAACTAAAAAAGTGCAGGTTGAACAACAAGATGGGAAGTCCAACCTCCAACTTTTTATGTAGCCTATAAGCCTAAGGTGAATAATAACATGTAATTACTTCTATGGCTGCCAGCAATGTGAAAAGAAAAAAACACAATTTTTGCATCTGGTGATAAAAAAATGAGTCAATGAAGTCAAACATCTATGAACATAAAACTAAGCATGACCAACAAAAGAACATCAAGCACAAAAGCAAAAAATTCCACCCTTCAACTTACAACAAGCAAACATATAGAAACTACAACCCACAGTGTTTTCCAACATGCCTATAGTTTATTAATTAGAGAAATTTCAAATGCAATTTCTAGTCTAACTGTGACTTGCTTTTTATTTTGAAGATATTCCTTTCATTAAGTTTGTATTGCGTAAACAAGAAAAGGTTTTCATTCCAAAAAAAGAGAAATAGTTGGTTGGAGACATGAAAGCCATATGTGAAAACGTAGACAAGTTTTGTAAATAACTTATCAAACAGAAAACCTTTGCATTCTCTAATGAGAAAGACACTCTCAAAGCTAAGAAAAGAGCAGTTGCAAACGTACAGACAAGTATTGAACACTCAAAACTCTATCCAAAAAATGGACGTTGTTGTCCTAAGGGCTGATAAGGAAGCAACTGCTCCAAATCTACAAATAAAATGTACTTATAACTGAAACCCAATACTGTATTTTCCAAATTACAAATATTTTGTGCACTTTTTTTTCAATCATGCAAAAATTTAAACACAACAATAGAATGTGTGATTTTGAATACATTCATATTGTTTTGTAAAACTCCATGTTGCAAAACCGTGGGTGTTAAGAAGAGAGCAACCCACCATGACAAACCATTTACATTTAAAAAAGGAGATTCAAATAACTAAAACCCAACACTGTGTTTTCCAAATTACAATTATTTTGTGCACTTTTCTTTCAATCGTGTGAAATTTAAACACAACAATGGAATGTGTGATTTTGATGACATTCATACTATTTTGTAACATTCCATGTTGCAAAACCATGTGTGTTAAGAGGCAAGAAACCCACCATCACACAACCCTTCACATTTAAACAGGGAGATTCAAATAATTGCAACCCAACACTGTGTTTTCCAAATCACAATTATTTTGTGCAATTTTCTTTCAATCATGTGAAATTCAAACACAACAATAGAAAGTGTGATTTTGAAGACATTCATACGGTTTTGTAACATTCCATCTTCCAAAACCATAGGTGTTAAGAAGCAAGCAACCCACCATGAGACAACCCTTCACATTTAAATAAGGACATTGAAATAACTAAAACCCAACATTGTGTTTTCCAAATCACATTTTTTCACTTGGATTTTAAATCATGCAAAAGTTAAACACAACAATGGAATGTGTGGATTTTTGAAGACATTCATATAGTTTTGTATCATTCCATGTTGCAAAACCATAGGGTGTTAATAAGCAACTAACCTAACACCATGACACAACCCCTTGAAATTTCAAAAGGAGATTCAAATAATCGAACCCAACAATCAGAGCTTTTAAATTACAATTATTTTTTGCACTTTTTTTTCAATCATGTGCAAAAATTAAAACACAATAGAATGTGTGAATTTGAAGACATTCATACTCTCTTGTAACATTCTATGTCACAAAACTATGGGTGTTAAGAAGCAAGCAACCCACCATGAGACAACCATTTACATTTAAACAAGGAGATTCAAATAACTGACACCCAACACTATGTTTTCCCATTTAGAATTATTTTGTACACTTTTCTTTCAATCATGCGAAATTTAAACACAACGAAATGTGTGATTTTGAAGGAATTCATAATGTTTTGTAACATTCCATGTTGCCAAACCTTGGGTGTTAAGAAGCAAACAACCCACCATGAGACAACTTTTCACATTTAAATAGGGAGATTCAAATAACTAAAACCCAACACTGTGTTTTCCCCATTACAATTATTCTATGCACTTTTTTTTTCAATTGTGTGAAATTTAAACACAACCGATGGACTATGTGATTTTAAAAATATTCATTCTATTTTGTAACATTCCATGTTGTAAAACCATGGGTGTTAAGAAGCAAGCAACCCACCATGAGACAACCCTTTACATTTAAACAAGGAGATTCAAATAACTAAAACCTAGCAATGTGTTTCCCATTTACAATTATTTTGTGCACTTTTTTTCTCAATCGAGTGAAATTTAAACACAACAATGGAATGTGTGACTTTAAAGACATTCATATGGTTTTGTAACATTCCATGTTGTAAAACCGTAGGTGTTAAGAAGAAAGCAACCCACCATGACATGATCCTTGACATTTAAATAAGGAGATTCAAATAACTGAAACCCAACACTGTGTTTTCCAAATCACAATTATTTTTTGCTCGTGATTTTTTCAATCATGCAAAAGTTCAACACAACAATGGAATGTGTGATTTAGCAGACATTCATACTGTCTTGTAACATTCCATGTTGCAAAACCAAGGGTGTTAAGAATCAAGCAACCCACCATGATACAACCCTTTACATTTGAATAGGGAGATTCAAATAACTAAAACCCAACACTGTGTTTTCCCAATTGCAATTATTTTGTACATTTTTTTTTCAATGGTGCAAAATTTAAACACAACAATGAAATGTGTGATTTTGAAGACATTCATATTGTTTTGTAACATTCCATGTTGTTGCAAAACCATAGGTGTTTAGAAGCAACCAACCCACTATAAGACAACCCTTTACATTTAAAAAAGAAGATTCAAATAACTCAAAACCATCATTGTGTTTTCCAAATTACAATTATTTTGTGCATTTTTTTTCAATCATGTAAAATTTAAACATAACAATGGAATGTGTGATTTTTAAGACATTCATACTATTTTGTAACATTCCATGTTTCAAAACCATAGATGTTAAGAAGCAAGCAACCCACAATGAGACAACCCTTTACATTTAAACAAGGAGATTCAAATAACTCAAACCCAACACTTTGTTTCCCATTTACCATTATTTTGTGAAAAAAAAAAATTCAATCAAGTGAAATTTAAACACAACAATGGAATGTGTGATTTTGAAGACATTCACATTGTTTTGTAACATTCCATGTTGCAAAATTGTGGGTGTTAAGAAGCAAGCAACCCACCATGAGACGACCCTTTACATTTAAATAGGGAGATTCATATTACTAAAATCCAACATTGTGTTTCCCATTTACAATTATTTTGTGCAATTTTTTTTTTCACAATCGAGTGACATTTTAACACTTCAATGGAAATGTGTTAAGAAGCAAGAAACCCACCATGAGACAACCCTTTACATTTAAACAAGGAGATTCAAATAACTCAAACCCAACACTATGTTTCCCATTTACAATTATTTTGTGAAAAAAAAAATTCAATCGAGTGAAATTTAAACACAACAATGGAATGTGTGATTTTGAAGACATTCACATTATTTTGTAACATTCCATGTTGCAAAACTATGGGTGTTAAAAAGAAAGCAAAACCTTTACTAGACAACCCTTTTACATTTAAACATGGAGATTCAAATAACTAAAACCCAACACTGTGTTTCCCATTTAAAATTATTTTGTGCACTTTTTTTTTTTCAATCGAGTGACATTTAAACACAACAATGGAATGTGTGATTTGAAAGACATTCATATTGTCTTGTAACATTCCATTTTGCAAAACCGTGGGTGTTAAGAAGCAAGCAACCCACCATGAGACAACCCTTTACATTGAAACAAGGAGATTCAAATAATTGAAACCCAACATTGTGTTTTTCCAATTACAATTATTTTCTGCACTTTTTTATCAATCATACAAAATTTAAACACAACAATGAAATATGTGATTTTGAACACATTTATAGAGTTTTGTAACATGCCATGTTGCAAAACCATGGGTGTTAAGAAGCAAACAACCAACCATGATTTGAATTGGGAGATTCATATAACTGAAACCCAACACTGTGTTTTCCCAATTGCAATTATTTTGTGCACTTTTTTTTTCAATGGTGCAAAATTTAAACACAAAAATGGAAAGTGTAATTTTGAAGACATTTGTAATATCTTGTAACATTCCATGTTGCAAAACCATGGGTGTGAAGAAGCAAACAACCCACCATGAGATAACCCTTTACATTTAAATAGGGAGATTTAGATAACTAAAACCCAACACTGTGTTTCCCACTTACAATTATTTTGTGCACTTTTTTTTTCAATAGTGCAAAATTTAAACACAACAATGGAATGTGTGATTTTGAATACATTCATATTGTCTTGTAATATTCCATGTTGCAAAACCATGGGTGTTAAGAATAAGGCAACTCACTATGAGACAACCCTTTACATTTAAACTAGGAGATTCAAATAACTGAAACCCAACATTGTGTTTTCCCAATTACAATTATTTTCTGCACCTTTTTTCAATCATGCAAAATTTAAAAAGAACAATGAAATATGTGATTTTGAACACATTTATACTGTTTTGTAACATGCCATGTTGCAAAACCGTGGGTGTTAAGAAG
>VDFB02379711.1:190019640-190215369 GCA_007258455.2 Sequoia sempervirens | reverse complement strand
TCCACTTTAGTGAGGGGATGAACTTGCTTCAAATTCACACTAAAGTAGACAAACTCACATCAAGAGGGGCCCAAGTGCACCAATGTCAATAAGATAGGATGACAATGATCAAGAGGGGTGATCAAGTCCCTAGGATCAAGATCCTATGACAAGCCAACATAGGCACAAAAGGACACACATAAAAATGATATATAGAGCAAGAACAAGGCACAAACATGCACTCCCAAAGATTAGGAAAGAAAAAAAAGTAAAAGAAGAAGTGGATCAAGCTTCGACCATTTTTCCAACACGATGTGGATCAAATCTAGGTTGTTTTTTTCTAAAAATGCACACTCACTCTAATGCAATGAAACTTTAGGCTATCTATTGGGTGAGTAATACAAGACGGTGAGACACATACACACATGGCCAATATACACCCAAACACATGTGCGAGTGGCTAAGGGAGATTTGATAGGCTGTCATAAGGTCCTAACACTTTAGTTAGAAATATATCAATTATGTCGACCGAGTAGTGTTCAAAGGTTGTATGCAATAGGGGACATTTTGACCATCTCTCTTAGCAAGATTTTCTAGATTTTTATAAATAGGAATTAAACTAGGAAGCACAAAATTGTTGAAACTAGAAATCATGAAATTGTTAAACTAGAAAGCATGTAAATTACCTAAGAATTAATGCTTGCAATTAAATTGTGAAATTAAAATGAAGGCAACTAATGGCTAATGACTAATTGTTGATAGGAAGTATACTTAATGACTTGTAACTAACAACAAGAGTAAGTGCTCTGAAATTTCCAAATGAACGAAACTTAAAGATTGTAAACTTAAAACTACGACATGCAGGAACACATGATAGAGCTTGACACAAAATAACATTCCTCTAAATTTATTATGTGCAAAATGAAAGTAACAGTATTAACAATAAAAATACTTATCTACTCTATGAAATCCCTAGAGTGGCCAGCTCTCAGGCATTCCTACAATTAGCTCAAATCACACGTACTTTCACATCTTCAAAATAAATTGATTCATGGAACTTCCATTACTCAGAACTATTGACTATGAATAAGACTGGAAATATTTATTTATTCATATCATAAAAGTGTAACATATAAAACATAGTTGAACAGTATTCAAAGCATGTCATAACAACCTCCTTGTTTTGGTAGTTACACATATTTATACTATACCACTACAAAATCCTAATTTCCAGATGGCAGGAAAACACCATTGAAAAATTATTAAAACATAATTACAACTAACCAACTAACTGATGTTTATGACATAAAACACAATAAAGGCTCTGAGTGGAGTCATAAAGTCTTTAATAGAAAATTTAATAGAAAGCTTTAAAGGAAATCGTTGCACTTTGCATGCCTAATTTTTTGGTGCCCAAATTTTTTGCGCTCTAAATTCAACCACTTGAAGTCCACTTAAAGTCTACTCCATTCTTCAGTCGTGCATAAGTCTTGTACAATGACTTAAATTCTATACCATCATATCGACATTAGTTAGCTAATTTCAATCAATTTGAGAAATAAATATTTATACATCATTTTATAAAAAGTAGACAATTATTGCTCCTAAAAATAAACATATTGGAATGGCTGAGGTGATTAAAAAGAACAAAGAAGGGTATTTAGCTTATTATAATCATGAGGTTATTTATACCTCATCACCCTCCCCTTCCTAAGCCTGAGCAGGTCCTCCTACTCAAGCTGATGAGTCC
This sequence comes from Sequoia sempervirens, assembly GCA_007258455.2. Lineage (NCBI taxonomy): Eukaryota > Viridiplantae > Streptophyta > Pinopsida > Cupressales > Cupressaceae > Sequoia > Sequoia sempervirens. The sequence continues at coordinate 190,213,640 of VDFB02379711.1, read as the reverse complement.
TCTGCCTTTCTACATCCCTTCTTCTATTCAATTCATCATATTTGGAACTGAGATCATATGAATCCTCTGCTTCTTTATCCAAATCATTAGGACTTTTGAGAAAACCCTTATTGAATTTAACTCTCATCTTCCAAGTATATAAGTCCCTAAGATTTTTCTCTATAGTGATAGAAATTGTAGGGGGTGGCTGAAGGATCCCTATCCACTTAGTTTTGAGTTGTTGTAGTATCTGTGCTAATGCCTCAACTCTTCTTTATGACCACTTTAGATTAGTGAGGGAGATCACCTCCCTCCTTTTGAGATACATAGGCAGAGGAGTGTATCGCTCCTCACAGGCACTCTATGCCCTCTCTATTTATTGTGACCCATGAACTTTGAAATTCTCAAAACATATCCAAAGATTGTCATCTTATTTTTTTTTCTGACAGCTTCATAGCTCTTAATCCCTCGAAATTGGGCTTTAAAGGCAAAGGGTTTTCGATTGGGATATCTCATTTTAAGTCCCACAGTTCTTTCTACCTACAAATATTATTTAGTTCTTTCCTACCAATGAATCTAATTCTGCATAGTAGACATGAAGGCTCTAAGTTGTACCTCCCCAACAAAAAGGTTAATAAAGAAATTAGTGTGTTTCTCTAAGAATAGATTATGTACAAAAAATTCACACAAATTTTTTTTGTTGAACATGAGTTTCCTCTTTGAATGCTTTTAAAATTGTTCATCATCTATATCATGAGGTAGATTGTAAGAAATTCTAAACAGTTTCCATATTAACAATTGTTCATTTAAAAACATGGAATATAACTGGGATGGTTTTCTACATACCTGGATACTAGTTTCATCGCAATTCCAAATGCAATGAGGAACATATAGATTTTCATCATATGTTATGGAAAACTTGTCTTGTAGAAACCAGATACAACATTAGGTCTAAGGTTCACTTCCCTATCTTTGTATATCCATTCAACTATCTACAATGTCAATTCTAGATGTCACTTCTTAAAACCAATCCACTAGGGCTTCCTTGGGAGCCCATTCTTGAAAGGGTTGGGTCTACTTTCACAAATCTCAAGGCCATGACCTACTACAACTATTTCTTTGCACCTTTCAACAATAAAAAATTCTTCCTCTTCATGGTGTTAAGGCCACCTAACCACTTGGACAGCGTGGTTGTTGGGATTTTGCATTTTTATGATGCACCCCTTATGGACATGTCATTCTTCTCTACATCTTGGAGTGCCCCTACCATTTCCTTTGTTGCCCACAACCATTGTATTATTAAATTCTACGATCTTCGAGGTACAATAACCTCCACTACTAGCACAATAGTTTGTGGATTGTTTCCACATTAATTAGAGGATCTACTTCTCGGGGGAATCTAACACCTCTTTTATGGGAAGGTAACCTTTTCGTGGCTCTTTTTTTGTAATACGGGTTATCATTTGATCTGCCTTATTCATCTACTTAGAATAAGTAGAATCAAAACCAATACTAGTGAAGGAAACAAAAACATATATTTAGTTCTTTAGACAATAATACATAATAATTTTTATATTTAATGACAATTTATTGTGCATAAGATGACAATGATGCTTGAACAAAAGATTAGTTAGTTTGTTTATGTTTACAAAAAGTTTTTCTTCCAATCGTAGACGCACATGTTTAAAGTCAATATCCACCAATAATTTTTTTTATTGCATCTCTTTGTGGGATTTTTTGTAGAATGTTTTATGTGTTTTATTTTTAGTATGTTGCATTGACATTCATAAATACTCTAAACAACAAAAATCACTAGCTAAGACATGACCGGTCTACTGGTAGTTGTTATTGTTGAGCATGGACATTAACAATTGACATATATACAAAGCAAGACTGTAATGAAGAATAAATTAAAGCAAAGGAATTGTAAACCTATGAGTCAAATAAAGAAAAAGAGAAAGATAGTATACATATATACCATTATGTATATATAGGAATACATATATATAGAGCAAGAATATTAACCCATGACTATAATGGAGAGAAAAAGGTCTAAGGTTCACTTCCCTATCTTTGTCTATCCATTCAACTATCTGCAACGTCAATTCTAGATGTCACTTCTTAAAACCAATCCACCAGGGCTTCCTTGGGAGCCCATTCTTGAAAGGGTTGGGTCTACTTTCACAAATCTCAAGGCCATGACCTACTACAACTATTTCTTTGCACCATTCAACAATAAAAAATTCTTCCTCTTCATGGTTGTAAGGCCACCTAACCACTTGGATAGCGTGGTTGTTGGGATTTTCCGTTTTTATGATGCACCCCTTATGGACATGTCATTATTCTCTACATCTTGGAGTGCCCCTACCATTTCCTTTGTTGCCCACAACCGTTGTATTATTAACTTCTACGATCTTCGAGGTACAATAACCTCCACTACTAGCACAATAGTTTGTGGATTGTTTCCACATTAATTAGAGGATCTACTTCTTGGGGGAATTTAACACCTCTTTTATGGGAAGGTAACCTTTTCGTGGCTCTTTTTTTGTAATACGGGTTATCATTTGATCTGCTTTATTCATCTACTTAGAATAAGTAGAATCAAAACCAATACTAGTGAAGGAAACAAAAACATATTTTTAGTTCTTTAGACAATAATACATAATAATTTTCATATTTAATGACAATTTATTGTGCATAAGATGACAATGATGCTTGAACAAAAGATTAGTTAGTTTGTTTATGTTTACAAAAAGTTTTTCTTCCAATCGTAGATGCACATGTTTAAAGTCAATATCCACCAATATTTTTTTTTATTGCATTTCTTTGTGGGCTTTTTTGTAGAATATTTTATGTGTTTTATTTTTAGTATGTTGCATTGACATTCATAAATACTCTAAACAACAAAAATCACTAGCTAAGACATGACCGGTCTATTGGCAGTTGTTATTGTTGAGCATGGACATTAACAATTGACATATATACAAAGCAAGACTGTAATGAAGAACAAATTAAAGCAAAGGAATTGCAAACCTATGAGTCAAATGAAGAAAAAGAGAAAGATAGTATACATATATACCATTATGTATATATATGAATAGAGCAAGAATATTAACCCATGACTATAATGGAGAGAAAAATAGTGGGTGGAATAACTTCATTGTGATTAATATTGGCATTCTCAAGCATATACAAAATACACATATACTCACACTACAAACTAGGAACTATACTTACATCAAGTATACAAGGGAAACATAATTGTTAACCTATGAATATACTGAAGAAAAAAAAAGGGGGGATAAAAACAATCAAATTTTGGGTATGTGCAGGATCATCATGGAAAAAACAGGCCCTTAAGTGGCAAAAAAATTGAGAAAAATTAGAGTTAGGCAACTTGACGTAAAAATTTAAATAAGTTATCTATATTATTTCAAAAATATGTAAGAATATAATTTGTAGCAAATTGAATGTAGTTTCTAAACTACAAGGTTTATTTAAAAAAAAGAAAAGAATCTATTTGATGAAAATTTGAAATTTCAATGCAGTAGTACTTGAATTTCAGGGAAAAAATAAGAAGTAGGTGTCTGTCTAACCACCCTAACCACAATAAAATGATAATATTTTTTATAATATTTTAGATATAAGTAGAGGAATCATTTATGGATGTGATACATATTTTTTAATAAATTTTTTCCATGGAAATAATTAATTATGATTTTTTTATTGCAACTTTTAAAAAATATAAAAAATTGTTTGTCTAACCACCTTAACTTGGTCAAAATTTCATGGAATTCATTTTTTTTTTAAATCCTATAGTATACAAAGCATAGAATGTGACGATGTTTTAGATTCGTGTGTGATACCGCTTTGAAAGCATAAATATTTTTCAATCAACCTATCAATCAGGACTTTAGTTATAATTCAAATAGAAAATAAATAATAATTATTTATTAAATTCAAAGTAAAACATAATTTATATTGGTGGAAATATGAGAATCTCCTTTAAAAACCCTTTTCATTTCATCAATTTTGGGTAAAAAGCCACATACCCTACAAATACCCATTATATTGCCACTTTTTGGCCCATCATGATCCTACACATACCCTTTTAACGAATCTCATATCCAATAGGCATGTACAATATACACATATACACACACAACAAACTAAGAACTACACTTACATTGTATGCAAGGGAAACACAACTATTAACCTATGACTCTATTGAAGAACGAAATAAGGAAAAGAGATGAAAAAAAGTCTGATTTTCGCTTAGCCCTACCCATTCTGTCCATTTCTTGTGAGTTTTCTCAGTATTTGATGAATGTTTTGGCGCTCAAAAGGTGAAAAACTATTTAAAAAAGACTGTGATACAGATTAAAGAAAATGCAACCTTTTCACCACTCGTACTTTGACATTGCTAATGGGACACAAATTAATTGTTGCATTTAACTTCATTGCATGAGAATCATTATTTTGCATGGGATAGAGTGCTTTTACTGCCATGTCTCAAGTGGGGGAACAATCCACACAATTTACTAAATTTGGAAAGGAAGGTGGAACGTGCTAATTTATTCATTTTTATTCACAATAATTTACCTACTTAAAATAAAAGATGTACATAACTTATGTCCCATTATTGATTTGAAAGTCGCTTACTTATGCTGACGTAATAGTATCATCGGATGGGATGGCGAGGGGTGGAAATGAATTTATTATGGATGAAGATGGGATGGCTAATAAGTGTTACAATTATTATGATGAAAAATGGTCACAATAATTTTGATTTATTATGGTAAAAGATGGCAGTGTAGGGCGTGAATTTCAGAGGTGATGGAAACATTTAATGATGAGCATAGGTATGTTATCAGAACTATCAAAGAATTTGAAGAGGAAGGGTAATTACAAAAATTATGGAGCATCATTAGAAGATGCGACTGGGACAAAAGAAGCAAAATTTTATAGCATCACTGGGAGATGCAGCCGAAGTGGACAAGAAAATTTTGGAGCATCGTTGAAAGATGCAACTAGAAGGAAAAAACCAAATTTTGGAGCATCACTAAAAGATGCAACCGAAATGCAACAATAAAGTTTAGGAGCATCGTTGAAAGATGCTGCCAGAATGCAGGAACATAATTTTGGAGTATCATTGAAAGATGTCATCAGAATGTAGGAATAAGATTCCAGAGCATCATTGAAAGATGTCGGAATGCAAGAAATTTTTTTTGGAGCATTGTTGAAAGATGTTGCCAAAATGTGGGAAGGAACAAAGAGAAGCACATTGGAGTAAATACGTTCTTGAGCATTGTTGAAAGATGCTTCAGACTACAGGAACAAATTAGGGAATGGAACCAATTGAGCGAACAAGTTCTAGAGCATCGTAGCAAGATGCACCTTAATTTGTATTCGATTAAAAATAAAGTCTTGCAAGACAAAAATGAAATTTAACCAAGCCCAAAAGATCAAAAATTCAAAAGAAATACCCTGAAGTGATTACAAATACATACACATGCAAAGTTTTTTTTTCCTAAGATTGGGGAATATGAAGACTACATTGGCTCTATCATAGTAGAGTCAATGCATTAGATTTCTCCTTACATTTCTACTATTTTTTGTAAATTCCTCTTTATTGATAGGTTTGTGGTAGATTCATAATCGATGATCGCTAACTAAGAGAGTTCGAGCATCACCATCAGTGGGTTTGAGCTGTAATGCTCCATTTGAAAATATTTCAGAAATGTCATATGGACCCAACGAATGAGTCCTTAGTTTCCCTTGGTGATCTTTATATCGGGAATCAAATAACAACACCTAATCCCTAGTGTGGAACTCTCTTTTTATGTGTTTATCATGCTAGTCCTTTCATTGTTGTTGAAATAGCTCAGTTTGGTGGACAACTTCTAAACAAAGTTCATCTAATTCACTGAGCTGTAGGACTCTTTCAACCAGGGCTCGTTTGATGTCTAAGCCTAACTCCATTGTCGTCCTTAGATTTTGAAGTTCAAATTCGATGGGAAGAAGAGGTTTCTTCCCAAAAACTAACTCATAAGGGGTACAACTAGTGGTTGATTTCCAAGTTGTGTTATAGGCCCAAACGACTTCAGGTAATTTTTTGGCCTAGTCCTTTCTCCTTGTTGAAACTATTCTTGTTAAGATATTCTCAAGTTCCCTATTAGTGACCTCTACATGACCATTTTCTTGTGGGTGATAGGGTGACAAATTTTTATGACTTACCTGGAAATGATCCGTAAAGGCTAGCAAAACTTTGGAAATAAACTAGGGTCCTTGATCTATGACAATTGTTCTAGGGGCTCCAAATCTGAGAAAAATCTTGTTATACAAGAAGTTAGCAACTTGTTCTTCCCTAGTGACTCTTAGAGCTTGGACTTCCACCCACTTAGTTAGATAGTTGGTATAAACCAAAATGTATTCTTTTCCTTGTGAAGGAGGGTCTATAGGACCAATAAAATCCAATCCCCACTTTTCAAATGGTTCAAAAACTACCTGCGGTTGTAGAGGCATTTCATTGGATGCAGTGGGTCTTCCTACTCATTGGCATTCATCATAGCAACAAACATAGTTTTTCACATCTTTATGTATAGAGGGCTAGTAATATCCTATGCCCAAAATTTTATGGGACATCCTCTTAGCAAAGTAATGGCCTTCAGAGGGGTCATCATGGTAGGCCCTAAGAATGCAATATGTTTCATTTGCTTTGACACAATGTCATAAAACCATATCAGGACCATATCAAAATAGAATTCCATTAATCCATTTAAACCAAGCACTTTCTTGAACGAGGTGTTTCTTTTGTTTCAATGTAAAGTATGGTGGAAACTCTGAAGTGGCCAAATAGTTGGCAATGTCAACAAACCAAGGAGTTTTAATGGAGATGGAAAATAAATTTTATCTGGGAATTCATCTTGCATAGGAGCACAATCTCCATTGTCTTGTTTGATCCAGGATAAGAAATCTATGACTACGTTGAACTTCTCGAGTTTATCAATAATGGTCACATTGAATTTTTGTAGAAGCAATAACCACTAGATTATTCTTCCATTTACTACAGGTTTCTTCATTAGGTACTTGATAGCTGAATAGTTTTTGAACACAGTCACTTTATATCATGTGATGTAATGTCAAAATTTATTGATTGCATGCACCACAACTAAGAATTCTTTCTTTGTAGTGGTGTAGTTCCATCAAATTCTTACTAATGAAATAGATGGCATATTTTCCTCCATTCTCATCTTCCTACCCAAAATTTCTCCAATAGCATCATTGGAAGCATTTGCATAAATATGGAATGGAAGGTTCTAATTATATCCACATAGGATAGGAGCAGAGATGAGTTTCTCCTTAATGGTCTCAAATGATGATTGGCAGTCTACTGTCTAGACAAAATTTATATTCTTTTGGAGGAGGGAAAACATGGGAGTTGTAATCTTGCTAAATTTTTCTATGAATCTCTAGAAGTATCTAGCATGTCCTAAGAAACTTCTAACATCAATTTGGTTCTTCAGAGTCTCAAGTTGTTGTATTACCTCAATTTTCTTAGGATCCACTTTTATCACTTCAGCTAAAATGTGATGTCCCAACACTATCCCTTGTTCCACCATTATTAGGCATTTTTCATGACTCAGGGATAGTCGATGGTCCTCACATCGTTTCAACACTTTGTACAAATTTTGAAGGCCTTCATCAAAAGTTGATCCATACATGGTGAATTCATCCATGTAGAATTCCACACAGTTATTCACTAGCTCCGCGAATATTGCCAAGATAGCTCTTTGAAATGTTGCAGGAGTGTTGCATAGCTTGAAGGGAAGGACATGATATGTGAATGTTCCCCAAGGGCAAGTAAAAGTTATTTTTTCTTGCTCTTCCACTGCTACTTGTATTTGGTTATATCCACTGAATCCATCCAAGAATGAGAAATACTTCCTTCTAGCTAAATTATCCAAGACTTGGTATACGAAAGGTTAAGGGAAGTAATCTCTAGCTTTGTTGAGTTCCCTATAGTCAACACACACTCTCCACTTCCCATTTTTATTTGGACAACTACCAGAGGTGAAACCCATTTGTTGTCATAAATGAGATAGATGAATCCCATTTACAGTAGTTTCTCAATTTTCATTTTAATAATGTCTTTCAAAGCAGGGTTGAGTCTTCGATGTGGCTGACGAAGAGGTCTAACATCCTTAGTATAGATGTGATGGGTACAAACACTTTGGTGTATTCCTCTCATGTTCATATAATCCCAAGAAAAAGCTCTAGATCTATTGACCAAAACATCAAACAATTTAAGCTCTTCTGATTCTTTCAACCATCTATTGATATTCAACGTTTTTCCTGGTAGTAACATGATGGTTTTGACCCTTAGATGGTTGGAGGTGATAGTATAAACTTTTATATTCAAAGTGTTGAGAGGAAAACTATGTGGTATGGTTCTATGGAGTTTGGCAATATCTTCAAAGAAGTGATCCCTTTTCAGAATGATATTAGCCAGGGGAAAAGGTAACCCTGTGAAGTTGATGTAATCATACTCAGTGTTATCAATGTTGATTGGATGCCCTAAAATCCCTTCAACTTCTAACATTTCTTCATCACTTGAGTCTATGGTAAGATTTTGCATATTTGTTTCCAGTTCATCTTCCAACTCTTCACCATGTTGTTTAATGACTACCATAGCAAGCAAGGCTAGATTCTCTTGTTTTTGGGCACCATCTGGTTCATCAACCCAAACTTTGTTATGTTCACAAGGTTGAGTGAGGGGATACAAGAATAAGTGTTTGCTATTGGGACCATGTGAAATGGTCATTCCTCCTGCTTTGCAGTCAATCTTGGGTGCAACTGTAGCTAACCATGACCTGCCTAAGATTATCAAATAACTATAATTTGGTGTGAGGGACTAGATTATTTGAAATTCTACTAGATATTCCCAAATTTCAACCTTAACAAGAAAATTTTCTATGGCACCTTTGAGAATAGCTATGGATTGATTTACCATTTGCAATACTGTAGTTGTGGGATGCAAATAAGTGAGTCCCAAATTTTCTATAATATCTACCATAATGACATTAATGGTTGCTCCTAAGTCCACAAATGCATTAGGTATTGCTACCTCGTTGATTGTCATTGTTATAAGTGAAGTTCTTGGGTCATCATATTTTGGAGTTGTGACTTTTCAAACCAAAAGGTTAGCTAGAGATCCATTTATGTGAATAGTATTAATCTATTTTGGTTTAATTATGTGTTGCAGTGATGCAAAAATTCCATATTGTTTTGAATCTCTGCCCAAATTTTGATCTTTATTTTCACTTTTTTGAGAGAGGGGTCAATATGCATATATTGGGGTCAAAATGATACTTTCTGTCTCTGCACAAAGAAACCATCCCTTGCACCTACTCGAGATCGATGAGCAATGACCAAGAGGAATGAAAGGATAGGGCTCTTTGATATGTTTTTACTTTATATATGAATGTGAGAGGAATGAAGAAAAAAATAGACTTAATCAGCCTAAGTATGGTCTCAATTTCCCCTTCTTTCTCTTTACAACTTTCATTATAGATAGTGAGCATTGCTTAATGACATTGCCACTCATATTTCAAATTTATGAAATGTAACATAAATTTTTACATTTCATGAGCAGTTGAATCCAAAAAAATAATGAGAGAAATGTGATCATATGCTATGTGGCTCTATAATACATTTCCAATGGGAAAATAGATGCTTCTTTTCTTTTGCCTCGTAGGATAATGAGTGAGCTAGAGAGAGGGGAATGTAAAAATTGGAAGCTACAATTCTTGGTAGAATCAATAAAAAATTGTATTAGGCACTGTATAATCATTCTTCCTTGCATGTATGACATTGTGTAAGGGAAAGGATTGTGAGGGGTAAATGAGAGAATGGAAGCAATGAGTCTGTTGTATGTCAGTATTGGAAAGCTTTGTGAAATTTACATTTGCATTAGACTGTATCAACAAGCTCCCCCAAAGCTAAGATTTATGTGACTGATTGCATCCCCAAATTTGATTGCATGGAAGAAATAATGAAATCAAAATTCATATTGCCTACATCTTTATAATTGTGGTTTTTGTGTCCTCGGTTCAAATGTCAACCATGTAACTTTACACTATGTATATGGACTCAATCATTTTGATTTAACTACAAATGACAATTAAAGATGAATCTTTTGATCAGATTTCTTGCACCTTCACATCACCAAACTAATGTCATCTATAGTTGAAATTTTACCACAAAAATTTGATGCATTGACCATATTTAGAGTTTCCTAAGTGTGGACATGCAGTTCAACTTCAAATTTTTTGGAATTTAAACAACTACTTTGAAAAATATGCGAATAATTTTATGCTAACAACAAAGACACAAAAAATATTATATAAAAATAATTAGTAAGTATCTTTAGAAAGATATATCTCGGAGTTATTTATATATATTACTTTAAGATATATATGCTAGTATAAATAGTCTTTATATAATGTATGTAGAGGAATACCTAGAATAATATGGAAGCTGGTAGTCTCAATTTTGTGTTGGTGCCTCCTCTTCTGATGTCACTCAGTCAAGAATAAGATAAGTCTTTAAGGATTTCATGCCTATTTGAATTAGGAATGATTATGATTTGTTTCATGCTTGCTTGGTATGGCATATCAAATCCCTGCCTTGTTTCAAATTTGAATGACATAAATTGCAAATTTGATATGTTTTTGCCATTAAATTTTGAGTTGATTGGTTTGGTGGAATATTTGCATTTTTTCCCATTTGTTTTTACAATAAGAATGCCGACCTTAAAGCTTGTTTGTGTTGGATGTAGGTGGGCGTGGAGGTGAAGTGACCAGTAGGTGTGCGGTTCACCTAGGTAGATGCGACAGACATATGCCTATATGCATTAAAGGGGTCACATTTTAGTGGGAAAGTTGATTATAAGAAGATTTGTTATGATTCCATGATGAGACATATGGGTTTGTATGGTGTTGACATGGCAACTCTATTTCGATATGTAGGTGTCTATATATGTTAGGGAGTCTTAAGTTGGTGCGATAGTTGGGTTTCTAAGTTTTGAAAGTTGGGGGTCTACTTTTATCATACGACTCTTTTATGAACACCATGGATTCTGTCTCTAATCTGCCAGAAATACAATGAATATAGTCTGACTTGTTTGATTGTCATTATGTATTTATTTTGCAACAAATAAAAACTAAATATTTTGCATATAATAACGAATCATTGTTTGGGCACAATATGTTTTTCTATTCAGTTTAAAATTTATCCTTATTGAATACTTAGTGTACCACTATGTGTCCCTATCCACACAGGTCCTAAAACATATTTTGGATCCCATGCATATATCGACCCCTCTCCCTTATTCCACTTTATTTCAACACTGAAAAACCACTAATAAAATATAAAAAATACTAAATTTATAAAATACATACTCAATGATGAGCTCTTTTTGCCTTCAATTCAATTTAAAGAAAAAAACACCCAATGTCATCACACATAATAAATCTAAACTCAAAAAAGGTTAGAAAAGCTGTAAACAACTATTGTGGAGGAAGGTAAACATACCCTTATTTGAGCTCCTTTAATGAAGACCAATTCAAAATATCTACAAATTTCCCAACACATCCCATCATTTCCCCCCTTTTTAAGGTAAAGCAAAGTACCTAAATATGAGGTGTACACGCATATATATAGCTATAGAGACTGGTCAGAGATACGGGTCAATGACCCCCACTTTCAGTAGAGAGTTTTAAACAAAGAAAATTAAATTTTATAACGACTTTCTTTGATTTTTCTCACCGCTCTTTCACGTGTCATTTTTGCCTTCAGTGTGAGAAAAAAATCTTCTCCATTTATTAAAATAAATATAATATTCAACAAAGAATAATTGTGTGCTCATCCCGGACTCCACGCTAAATGTGGTGTACTTGCGTCAATTCAACGGTTACTAATTCTTGGACCGACGCAAACGAATCTCCTTACGCAGGGAGAAACTACTGGTGGCGATTCATTCCAAACTGTTTGGAACGAAGCTGTACTGTTCCATGCCTCGGAGTCTGGAGCTCAAATAATTTTCAATGCCAAAGGTCTTATTAGTTTTGAAAGAATGTTCTAAATTATAGTGGGAATAACTTAATTTGGATTTAAAAATTTAGATTTAAAAAGTGTTGAAATACAGATTTATTCTGATAGTTATAAGGAGGTAAAATTTATGTTAGATATAATAATGGTGACAAGTCTTAATGAACATTATGTTGATGAATTTTAGGTGCTTCATAAATATTGGGATAATCTTTTTCTTTAAATAAGTAATAGTAAGAAAGCTTTTGTGTAGGAGTGCTAAAGTGAAGTGTATGGATGATAATGTTGGATTGGAGGTTGGGAAGGAGGGTGTGGTTTAGTAGGGTGAAGATAGTGAGGTTGTAGTAAGGTGAAGATGGTAAGATAGTTGTAGGTCATGAAGTCACTGCTAGTGGCATTCGAGTTAGTTAGAAGAGCCACCATTTGTGTAGCTTGTAAAGCTCGACAATTCTAAGACAAAGCTTTTAGGTAAGCATATGAAAAACCCTTCTCCTTCTATTGTATGTGAAATTACATGAAGACCAATTAAGAAAGGAGAAGAAGGTAGTAATAAGGCAAGTACACATTCAACTCAAAGCCACACATATTTTGCTTTCAATTCTCTCCATGCTTAATCTGCACTACATTGGAAATTAATTACTCCTCACTTCCTAGTCCATGTGCCCGCTCACTTACAATTAAACTTGAAGAAAATGAAATTGAAGAGCAATAAAGTCAATTCATCCTTTTAATAAACGATCTAGAGGGAATACAAACATATGTCATCATATCATGAATGATTCTCCACCTTACACTTTAATCATTTTTTTATACAAGAGGACTTTTTATATGACAAAAGTAATTATCATTAATTTAGCTTGTCACTTCATAGCACAAAAGGATGGTGAGAATGATGATAATAGTTTTCATTGTCATTTCAAAGATATATTATGGTAGAAAATTATAATAACTATATACGTTTTGTAATTGAAAAAAGTCATATGATTACTATTTAAAATAATGAATTATTTGGATTTGATTTTTGTTTTTTATATAGGATGTGTTTTTCCACCATCCACCTTTTTTTGTGAATAGTATATATTATCTTTATAATTAATAAAAGTGATAAATAAATTCTTCATTAAACAAATATAATAATGAATTAAAATTAAATTAAAAATAGTTCTACAATATAACATAAAAGTATCTCTTTATTCCACTTAACTCAATAATATAAAAAGTATTAACTAATATTATTATTTTTAAAATATTAATATTAAAATATATTTATCATATATATATATAAAAGCAATGTAGAAAATTACATAAAAAATAAATAGGCAACCAATAAGCTGCCACACAAGTAAAATCAATTATAAACCAGCAAAGTTATTCCATGACAACATGGGGATATACCCCATACATCACAAGAAACTGCCTTAAATTTTGAGTTTAACCATGCTTTGAGCTGTTTGGAGCATAAAGAATCTTTTTCATTGTAATTGCAGCAATTGAAACTTTATCCTGTCCAAGTGATTGCTAATCTTTACATTTTTCTTTGGGATCCCCTACAATTGAAAGCACAAAAAGACAATTTGGAAGATAATATCAGAATAAAACTTTGACATTTCCACTTCTTGATGAACATTATGCTTTGAAAAAACTACTAAACATCTACATTTCCATATTTTAAACAAAATAGTATGTCTCATTGAATCAGCCACAACATTATTTTGAAGAACTTTGGACCACAACTTCATGTCCATGATCATGAAAGTGGGAAAAGCTAAGAACCAACCTACCCTCCCTACAACTGTGAGCAAAGGAAACAGTTTGCAAAATGATGTCAGAATAAAACCTTAGCATTTCTGATTCTAGATGAATATTATGCTTTGAAAAAACTGTCATACATCTACCAATACAATTTGCCTTATAGAATCAACAACAATAACCTTGATAAGATTAAATGACAAATTCTATAGTTACATAAAGATGATGTAATATGTTCTAAACAAATACAACTCTTGTTAAAATTTAGAGTCTAAAGTTGTTATTTTTGCAGCTGTTTATTGTTGTTGTAACTTGTTCTTCAATGACAAGTTTTGTTTTGTTCTTGGTTTGTTAACTCGATCTTTTCAAATTGCTAAGCTTTGACTATGTAAATTCTCATTCTTGACAACCTCTCGTTGCCTCTTTTATGTAAATTCTCATTCTCATTATTGCTTGTTTCTATACAAATAAAAGAACGAACCTACCCTAGATAACTCATATTAGAAATTTTTTATTATTACCAATCTACCCTAAATAACTCATATTAAAAGTTTTTTTATCATTACCATGAAATAGAATAATAAAAAGCTTATAATATCTAGGGTTGGTTGGTTCTTAGCTTTTTCACATTTTCATGATCATGGACATGGGGTTGTGGTCCAAAGTTCTGTGATATTTCTCTATATAAAATATAATATAATAATTATTAATTTACCCATTGGGGACGAAAATAAATATCTCAACCGGGTGCCGGTGGACTGCCTTGTTCCTCTCATAATTGTCTGACACTACTACTCGATGTCGTTGGAAAATTACAGAAACGGTGACAATAATTTTGTATTTTCTATTTGGAACACTTTTCCGGTGGCGAAGTTCCCGTCAGCGCGGTAGAAACAGGTAACGGATTAATTAGTTTGAACATCCCTCCGATATTTCTCCTCTTTTAAAGGGTGAAAAGGGCAGATTGGCAGATTTTTTCCAAGGGGCAGATTGGCAGATATTTTCGAGTGACTTATCAGGCGAAGTGTATTTATTACGGCAAATCTCTACGTATTTCGGTATTGATCTTTTCCCTGATTGGTAGGCCCCAGCATCCAAAGTGAGCGTATCACAGAACAGGAGAAGATATTTCGGTAAGATATTTAGACAATTAAATAGTATATTTAAGCATCGGGTAGTTTAGATCTGATCTTGGTCTAACCCTGAATTAGTAGAAGATATTTAGGACTCCCGGAGATTTTTATGGGCAAATCTTTGGGTATTTGGAGAACATACATTGTATATATTCCACTGACCTTGGTCTAATCCTGAATTAGTAGAAGATATTTAAGGCTGCCGGGGATTTTTATGGGCAGATCTTGGGGTATTTGGAGAATATACATTATATATATTCCACTTGTGTAGTTGTGGTGGGCCTTCTCGTCGAAACAGTGCACTTTAGTTTGCTTGATTTGTTTTCGCATTTTCATTGGCTGAAAATTCTTGGCTGGTTTATATTGGTCAGATATTATTGAGCTTTTGGGGATTATCGTTCCCAAAATATCTTGGACTGTGCTGAAAAGGGGCCAGAATAAGCATAAAGTAAGGATTCAATAGTGTAGAACTCGTAAAAGATTGAGAAGTTTTGGGTGTTGTGAATGGTTGGATTGATTGTGAGAAAGAGATCATGTCTGAGAACTCAAGCTGTGAGTCCCTCACATCTGTAGGGAATGCCCAAACCATGACAGAGGATAATGAGCAATCCTGGAATCATTTGCAACATGCTAACCTGGTAAAATGAAGGAAGACATGGTCTTTTCTCTGTTTTTTTTTTTGCCCTAAATAGAAATGATGTTTCTGAATAAATAGTTGCATGACCTTAAAAGGAAAGGCTTTTCTTTTGCAATAGTTGCATGGAAATGTTATGAACAATTATTTGAGTTGGGGTTTGTTCTGTATTTCAAAATAAGACAAAAACATTAAATAAAGCCAAAGTTATTGATATGTATGACTGGTAATGTTAAACAAGTATATAGAATCCTGACTTTATTGTATAGGCTTCTGCATCTTGTGTATAATTTTATAGACTTGAAGCAGTTCCTGCTACCTCAATAAGTATGCCCATGGGCTTTATACAGCTGCTGTTTTGCTTTGTCTCAGAGATTATTTTACAGGGGATTTTCCATTTAAGCTTAACAGTTGGGTGTGTTTTTCCAGTTATTGGAGGATCCCACATCATCGGAGACATCATGGACCAATGAAAAACACAGCTTGTATCTTAATTCCATCGAGGATGCCTTTGTCTCGAGTCTTTATCAGCAGGGCTATTACACATATCCCTGTAAAAGATGGCAAGCAGATAAAGGAGAAATATCCTCTGCATTCAGCCTGGATTTAAACGAGGTTTGTATTCTGAGCTGTATTATATGCCCTACTCTGCCTCTATTATGTTCTTCTTCTTTGATTTCATAAGGGAGCTGGGATCATTTTTGATCTGAACATGAGATAATGCTAAAAGAGATTACTGGTGGGTGCATAGGAAGTTGAATCTGGATTTTCGGATGGTCACCTAGTGTTTGGATTTCCTGAGGACAGCCAAAGTGAATCAGAAATGCCTAGGATCCATCGCCATGCTCAAAACCAGTCAAAGAGGTGTAGATTGAAGAAGATGGGTGGCAATATTGACATATTTCAGGAACCGGATAGGAATGGTCAGTTCTTCCCCCTTGAACAGATGATTTTTTTGATGGGTGCCTTAATTTGTAGTTATATTATATTGGTAGATCTCAGTTAAATTTTTTTCAGGGTATTACCAATTATTTGATTTCATCCATCATTGTGTCCATCAGATCTTCAGTTGTATTTATATGATGTTGTGGATCAATGCCTATCATTCTGACATGAATGTCTGGCAGAGAAAAGAAACAAGAGGAAATTACAGCATGAAGTCGCAGATCCAGGCAGGGAAATAACACATGTATTCCAAGAAGTACAGTCTAGGCATAATGATGAACAAGCAAGCAATTTCTCTGCAGGGCAAGATCGGTTCACACAAAATAAAGTTGTTTCAGAAACTTTATTGAGAACCAACCAGGACGATCAGGTATGAGTTAGATCAAAACTGTAGTGTATTTTCTCAGAAAATTGAAATTAATCATTCAAATTCTAACTTAGCAAATTGTGTTTTCAGGTTGTTCCATCCATCGATGAAAAATCTGCAAAGGAAGATAGCAAGCCAAGATAACATTGATTATTCTGTGGGCTTGGAAGGGTGACAAAATATCTCCAATTTTATGTCTTAAACGTAGTTGACAAGTTAGGGATATTTACAATCAGTCAATTAATTGGGATGGGATTTCATTGAACCTGATTCGGGAATAGTTATAAACAGTAAAGTACCTAATGCAGGTGGGCTTTACCTAATTAATCTGTAATTCTTGAATACAGTAAAGTACCTAATACAAATAGGCTTTACCTAATTAATCTGTAATTCTTGAAAATAGTGGCTTTGAGAATCCAGTGTACTGCTATTTTTGTTTTAATGACGACTGTAACTCTCGTGACATTGGGGGAATGCTTTTTCCTGGGGAAATGCTATTTATTGGGGGAATGCTTGGATTTTATTGGGGAAAGAGAACTGTACTACCAGTAATTTTGTAAAAATCTATTTTATCAGGTCCTTTATTAATTCTGTAATTTCTTAAATTTCCTGATCACACATTTCCATGGCCATCCTATCCAAACGCATTTTGGCCCACATTTGACTTCTAAATAACGTTGCAACTTGGGCCCACAAGTATGATGCCAATATGAATACCGCCTATGTTGGGATTAACTTACAAATACACAGGCGCAGTACTGCAGGGTGGAGCCCACGAGCGTTTATATGAGTGGGGGAGGTGTCGACCTTTTAACCTCGTTCTCAACCTTTCAAGAAGTTTGTTTAACAACCTTATGAAATATGCTACTCTCAATGGTTTGGTCTACTCATCATGAACTATTCAATGACTTTTGACTTCAGGTGCGGAGACATGATCTATGCATTATTAATGGTAACTGATTTAGATAACAATTTAACAAAATAAATCAATCCAATCTTTTCCCACAAAAGATTATAGAAAAAAGTTATATAGATTGTAATTTAATTAGTTGTATATAATAGTTGAGGATGATGTATGTTCTTTGATTTTGCTTTTCATTAAAGTTCAAATCTATTGGAAGTGCCTTATAAAAGATAAGGTCAAGATAATGACTCGAACGATTTAAACAAAATGGATGCCTCTTAATTCTTTACTCTTAGTGAAAAAGGTATGAACTTTAATTTGTGCTCTTGATACTTAGGCTACAAAAATGTTTTGGGTTTGATACAAAACCCTCCATAGATATTTAAAAAATAACACATATATAAAGCATAAAGGTGTATAAATTATTACACTTCACTTTTCAAATATATCATTGATACCTAATATAAATTAAGACAAGCATAAAACCTACTAGTTAGTTGATACTATAAACCACTTCAACACCCACTAATGCACTTTTTGTAGTTATTTGCCAACTTAGACTAGATGAAGTGGCCTAATTTTCTCAATCAAACTTCAACATATTTTGACCAAAAATAGACCATTTCAAAAGATCAAGCCCCCACACAAAAAAAAGGTTCAAATTGTGATTGAACATTCATTGAAAAACATCTCTTAAGCTATCAAAATCTATCAAATGGAGACAATGATCAATTGAAATGTTATCTAATTTAGAGCATCCAAAATTAGATGTACATATTTTTCATATAGTTGGTATGCTTTTGATATAATGCTCTCTTAGAGAAGCTTGACTACCATTAAGATAAGCTAGGGATCCTCCCTTAGTCTTGAAACACATCACTATAAATACCCATTTTTGTGTTTTGTGATCAATTGATAGATTTACATGTGATGATTAAACACTCATTCTAAGCATTTATGGCATAAAAGTGAAAGTTGACCTTGATTTTTAAAAAATCTCTTGTTAGTTTAGTATCTTAGGTCTTCCATAGTGTGCCTTCTAATTAAATGTGTGTTAAATTCAATTGAAGGATATCATTTTTCCCCATATGACTTGACATTGTTTAGGCTAATGGCCCCTCAAAAAGCTATCATTTTAATATATTTCTATATTTTGGCCTTGTTTTCTAGGTAAGAGAAAACCTCTTTTATGGGTGGTGTTTACAAAATTGCCACAACAATTTCATAGTTGCCCGTTGATTTGTGTAACCACTATGGTAGTTTCATTTGTGGTCCAATGATTTTACAAAGTGCCATGTTGGAAAAATGTGTGTTGTACACTTTACATAATGCTTATAATGTAAAAGTAATATTTGTTTGTGGTGCATCTAGGGATGTGTGTATCACATGGGTTAGACATTATTGAGGTTAGATTTTACAAGAAATCAAAATTTGAGCTAGGATCTATTGTTAGACATAGATCACTTCCACTTTAATCAATAGATCAAAAATCAAAATAGTTGAATGGAGAGAGAGAGAGTCCTAAACCGAGAGAACTCAAAAATGCAAAATGCAAGAAAGTATAGGCAATACTCATTACTCTTTTTGACTAACAACAACAAAAGGTGAGTGTTGTATATATAGCACAAATAGGAGCGTATACATCTAAGAGGTGTAATAACTCTAATTGCTTAATGTTAGGAATAGGATCATAAAACAATATACAATAAATGAATGCACAAATAAAAATATAAAACATAGACACAAATATACACGGTTCATTTGATATGGGCTATGTCTATGGAGAAACAACCAATCCTTCATTTTTTATCCAACAAAATGAAGGGATACAACCTACAACACATCTAATATGTAACTTCCTTTTTTCTCTATCATAGTCTCCTCTCACAATACAATACTCAATCGTAATACAATGCCCTCATAAAAGGGGGTTGCCTTCTAGGGCAAGAAAATCAAACATAACCTTTACCGTCATATATGTGACCTAGTGATGAACGGTCCATATTTATAATAAAAAATATATGCGAACTTGATCCTCGGACTCCGTAGAGGGGTTACCCCCTCTCTTCCTTGCAACCCCGCCACGATGAAATGACCTACAGAACCAATAGGATCATGCTCCATAACCAACACTTAAAATAGGCAAGAGTTTTACCTACTTGGTAGATGCTAGATTACATAGTTCACCTACTTAGATGAAGACAAACAAACGGTTATGAGAGGTGGCAAATAAATTCAAATTGTGAGACTCAACTACCTAAAGGTGGGTGAGAACGACACATGTAACTGATGGATTATGCCATGTGTTTTCATAATAACCATCCTTAAATAATCTAAGCAAATTTTATAATATGTGTAGGAAAAAATCCTTTGACATAAGGAAAATAAAAAACCTACACTATCAAGGGCCACTTTCTATGTTGTATATAACATTGAGATAAATATTTAAAATGAGTTACAGATTAAAATAATATTTAATACTAAAAAACTTAGTATCAACAAGTAAATGAGAGGGACATAGTTTTGTAAACAAATGGCATTAGGCATGTGGTTTATGTAATATCACTTGGTGGTTTTGTGCAAACTTGTTTCTATTGAAATGAGAAAGGAAAAAAATGAGATTTCTCTCGAATCAATAAACTGTCATTCACATTACACAAAAAACTATTACATAGTATTGCCTTTAAAAGGTCAATATTCCCGTATAAAACTAGTTACGTGAATGTAACTTCCAAAACCAATTTATTTATAAATTAACAATAGCAAGTTAATTTACTTATTTAACTATTTTATTTAATTATTTTATGTCATGTACTAAATTCTAATAGTTTCCATAAAAATAATCACATGAGTAGTTGTTGAGATTGACTATTATAAACTTTGGCTTATTGGCTAAGCTTTGATTGAACATCTCTTGTCATTTGCATATGAGGAGAGGAAACATAGATTGGGATATGTAGATATATGATTTTCATTTCCTTGTTTTCATGGAGTGCAATCAGGGAGCTTGATGTTTCAAAATCTTTGCATGGAGACTCTATAAGTTTATTATAATATTTGATTATGAGAAATACATTGAGTGTGAGTGTTTTTAGAGGTTGGGTTTTTCCTTTTATGGGTTTTCTTAGGATCATTTTGATATGTTTGTTTATCCTTTTGCAAATTATAGATTCTAAATACTTGTTTGCATATTTTTCCCTCTTGAGGTTATTTGGAAATAATTTATTATGATCATAATTTTTATTTAATTTGATATAAGAGCATGGTAATCAAGTTGTGGGAGATCTTACTAGTTTTTAATTTTTTGGAGTTGATTTTTGTGCATAGTTGAATCCATGACTTGCAAGAAAATAATGAAGGCATTTTAAAGGTTACACACATCTTTGCAAACTTGGGTTGTTCCAGATGTGGGGTTTGATAGAGATTTGACAAGTGAGTTTTTAGTTTGGGCTTTTTTTGTGAGGGTTTTAGGGGTGAGTTTTTTTGGAGACTTTTTAGACAAAAGCATACTTCACTAGCGAGTCTAGAAGGCCCAAATACCTATGGATCCATATATAGCTTAACATATTTTGTAGTTAATTTTTTTTGCCACGAAAGAATCTCAACCATAATTAATCATACAGTTTTACAACAAAATAATTGTTGTGGTCAAATTAATAGTTGTATAGAGAATATTTTGGTTATTTTGTTTTATTTTCCAAACACACAATGCTCACAAAAATCAAAGTGCTCATTATAATAGGACAAACCGTCCAAATTCTTTTATTGAATGTTTTTCAAAACATTTTCACTAATGTGGCCCAATCTATGATGCCATTGCATACTATATTTTCATCTTTCAATATCACATAGGTGGATTTACAAACAATAGTGACATCAAGCCTAAATATAGTTCCCTTCTTTATTCCCCTCACTACCACCAAGCTTCCTCTCACCAATATCCAACCATGCTTGTTAAATGTTACATGCATTCTTGAATCATTGAACTTCCAAATAGAAATAATATTTCTAGCCAATCTAGGAATATGTAAAACACTAGGGAGGGTTTTAATCCTACCATCTTTGAAACACAACTTTACCTTTCCCCATCCAACAATTGGATATGTAGTGTTTCCCCCAAGGTAGAAATTACCTCCATCATATTTTTTTGCATGTGGAGAACCACTCCTTATGAAGAGTCATGTGATAAAAGCATCTAGAGTCAACCAACCAATGCCTGTTAGATATAATATTACATGTAGAAAGCAAAACCTCATCACCTACACCAAAGGAATTTTTTGTAGATGAATCTCATTGTTTCTTTTTGTTTCTACATTTCTTCTTAACATGTCCTCTCTTTCCACAATTCTAACACTTAACTTTTTACTTCTTTTTGGAATTCTTAGAACAACCTTTTGATTTATCCTTAGGCCCCTTCTGATATCCTTTTTGTCCTCTTTCCTTTGACCTACCTTTGACATTAAGAGCATCCACTAAGCTACCCATAGCTTTATTCCTCATTTCCTATGACAACAAAGTGGCGACAAGGACACCCAAATTTGGATCTTCAAGGTTAGCACTAATAGAAACAATGAAATTCTCCCATGACTCAAGAAAATAAAAAAGTAGTATTATAGATTTTTCTTCTTCCCCAATCTTAACATCAACTAAGGCTAATTGACTCAAAATCATTTAATTTTTAGCAATAGATTCACCTTCCTTCATCTTATGGGAAAACAATTTTCTTTTCAAATAAAGTTTGTTTACCAAAATCTTAGCTTGATAAATTTCACCCAACCATTTCCATAAAGTGTATGCAATATTTTCTTTAGAGACATTTAGTAGGATAGAATTTGCAAGACATAACTAGATTGTACCCCATGCCTTTTTATTCATCTTGTTCCACTCATCTTGATTTATTTTATTGGGTTTCTTTTCTTTTGTTGCAACCAACCATTGATCTCTTTCTTCAAGAATATCCTCCAATTTTAGCTTCCACAACTTGTAATTTAGTCTATTAAAATTTTCAATGTCCATCTGAGATGTATATGCAACCATGATTTCCACACACACAAATATTCAAAACTAGAAATCCTACTACAACACAAAAAACCTTCACACTTCCACCCAATAAACAAATTTGGCCATGCTTTAACATACCAAATGTTAGAAATGAAGTCTTAAACTACTACAATATGAAAATTTGAAAAAAATAATTACAAATTTGAAAATTATACTGTAGAATATCAATGGAGATTTACAATGATATGAACTAGCAAAAAATAAAATTAGCAATACTCAAGAGCCATACACACAACACAAAAAATGATGTGGAGAAAACCCTTTTGAGTAAATAATTCTGCTAGAAAAGAGCACAAGTTTGTATTATCTACAAATAGATTACAATACATTCAAATTCCTTCAATCCTACACCTAATTGGACAACATTTATGTACGCATAAAAGTTATCATAATGTCTCCATCTCAAGCCCTTAATATATAGACTTATGGAAGCCCAAAATACTACCATAAAACATTACCATCTAGGTCAAGAAAGGTTCCAAAATACCATGATAAAAATTGATATGACCCTTACATGCTTAATACAATCTCTTACATGACCCTTACACCCTTGTATATGTTGTCATAAAATCTCTAGAAAATAGGATATGCTCTTACATGTGTTATAAACTATCAATAGCTTATGCAAACATTCTCTTACACATGTCATAATAACCCATTCAACATGATTCTCACATCCAAAATGATATCTCCTATTTTTAGCCCTTACAATTGTCATTGAATCTATCATATCATCCTTAAAAATAGTATTTCCTTGTTATACCATTAAATGGGAATCTTTTGACAACTAATAACTTATTTTCCAAGGCATCAACATGTGGAAAAAGTCCCAACTAAAAATATCAAGCCCCTTTTTATGGAGCACAAATATTTAGTAATATAAATGCCAAATATTTACACAAAAGTGCAAAATAATAATAAATAAATGTTTTGGGAATCGCCAAGGCTGAGACACCTTAATTCCTAATAGAAAAGACCATACCAAAATGATATTGCAATCCAAGCTACCCCATCATTTTAATGAAAATATCAATTTGTATTTATTTCAACCAATCATATTTGGACCCTCTCATCATAGTCCATAATTCAAATCATAAAATAAAACATCTATCCTAATCCTATTAAATCCCCTCATCTAAGTTCAATTCTCATCCATAATCCAATCTTCATCCTGATCCAACACCATAGGTAATCAAATCCAGACTAAGAAATTTTTAAAATTTAGGTTAAATCTCAAACCACTCTCATCCACCCATCTTGATACAAATTCAACCATTCAAACCCAACCATCCTCATCCAAATTTGACCATCCTCTAAATCAAAAATATTCTAAATCTAGTTAATCCAAATCTAACCATTCTAATCCAACATGTTCCAAATATCCCCAATCCAACACCCTAGGTAATAAAATCTAAATGCTAATCCAATTTTTAGCTTATGAATCAAAACCCATCCACTCCCTCATCTTGATCACAATCTTCTAATCCTAATTTTTTCCATCACCCAAGTCCCCAAATACTAATCCAAATCATACACATTCTATTCCAAATCCAATTTATCCTAATTCATAATCCAAATCATACTCATTTAATCCAATCATACACATTTTAATTCAAATCCTACCCATCATAATCCTAATCAATTCTCTCATCCAAGTTCAATTCTCATCCATAATTCAATCTTCATCCACATCCAACACCCTAGGTGATCAAATTCTAATCAATCATTCCCGAATCCAATCAACTCAACTCAAAACCCAAAATCATGACTCCATTTTGCTCTAATTAGTCCCCTAGACAATTTAAAAGTTTCTTCTTTGATGTTGATGATGCTATATTTTTTAAGAAACAAAAATATGATCCTTATGGTGAGAATGAGAGTCTTGTGGACCAAGATGAACTCCTTCAATCCTTAGATGGATTTTCCTTAATAAAGCTTGCCCCTTGATCTCCAATCAATCAAGTAGATCCATTATCAATACCATACTCAAGATAGAACAAACTATTCTATTGAACATAAACATATATGAATTAGCCATTCTCCTACCTTTGACAAGGGGAATCCATTTCTAAATCACACATCTTAATCTCCAATCCATATTTTAAATCCTCATCCTCAAATCTTCCCTTCAAAAGAATATTTTGTGGTATCCACCCACTATCCTAATCCATCCACCTCCTACACAAATCCTTCATTCAACACTAATCTATTTCTATATCACACCCTTCAATCTCCAATCCAGATTCCAATCCTCATTCCCAAATCTTCCCTTTCATAAGAGTATCCTGTGGCCTCCACTTACTATCCCAATTCATTGACCTCCTATATAAATACTTCATTCAATGATAGTCCATGTCCTCAATACCCATCTCCAATCCAAATACCAAAATTTCATCCCCAATTCTCCCCTTTACAAGAATGCCCTAAAGCTTATACCCCCTGTCCTAACCCATTCACTTCTTGTGCAAATCCTTCATCCTCAAAATATTCACATCCCAAGCCATCTCAATCCAAAACTTGTGTTAGATTTATAAATCATCCACAAGGGATAATTATAAAGAAACATAAGTCACAAAGGATAAATACTCATCCCATAGATCATAATGTTGCTAATCCTATACCATCCTATTATATTGTTAAACTTATGTCATCACATGACATTTCCAAATTCATTCTATCCCATGACATTGCTAAACCCATGTCATGCCATGACCTTTTCAAATCCATGCCATCCCATAATATTTATAAATCAATTCCATCCCATGAAATTACTAAACCTATGCCAACCCATGACATTGTTAACTCAATGTCATCCAAATGCTCCATTAATCATGTGGTCATTAAACCTAAATCCATCAAATTCCTTAAATTTGTTAAATCCACCACCAATAAACATAAGAAAACCCCTCTCTCATCAATATGCACAACTCAAAGAGTCCCTCCATGCATTAATTAGTGACAATAAATAACACCATTATTCCCTCATATCATCCAAAAAAATCAAGTTATGTCAAGAACTTGCTCCAAAGTATGCCCATACATGTCCTCATCCAAATCAAGATCCAAGAATCCCTCCTAATTCCTTTCAATATCCCTTACCATCTTAAGTTCTAATTACCTTTATAAAAACCATCTATGAAGAAAATCCCTTATCATCTCAAGATCTAGCCATCCCTATCAAACCCATCCTTAACAAAATCACTTATCCTATCAAGATGCAATTACCCCTATCATACTAATCCATGAACTAAATCCTTTACCATCTCAAAATCTAGTCATCCCTATTTAATCTATTCATGAACCATGATATTATTGACTTGATTCTTTTAACTTTATTCAATTCAATTTTATCACCATCAAGGAAGATGCAATATCACCCACTCCTTATCCATCTGAAAGTAGATTCACAACTTGTTCCCAAAACAAAAATTATCCTATTAGTAATCATATTTGTGAAAACATGGATTATCAAGGAAAATTCTTAGGCCTTATGGATAAGGCATCTTAGAGCCTATATAAATAAAATAAAATATAGGATTTTAGGGCCTTGGTTATGTAGCTTGTGACAAAGATATTGGTCACTCCTCCATTAAAGCTAAGGAAAATTCTTCCAAAATTAGAATAGGTTCCTCCCATTTCATCTCATGTGCTACCACCAATCCTTTCATTAACCCCATCATTTCCATCAATAATCCATTCATTAATCATAGGTACCCATCTCCTAAAATTCCCAATTAGGATAAAAATAAACACATCATTGGACTTGTTCAAATATGATAAACCCATTACTCAATTAATGGATTTTCAAGATACTCTATCCACAAAGGGTGGATAGGGTCACATTCCTTTTCCTTTGAAAGCAATTTGGATGTGTAAATATAAAAAAATAATACATTTACATAAAAGGATCACCATGTTGTAATGTGTCAATACATATAAATATAATAAAATTTGATCCAAAATCAAAGTTAATCTACCAATAAAATTATAAGCATAAAAATAATATGGATTCCCCCAAAAAAAGTGATACATTCACACTTGGATAATCTGAATCCACATCCCCATCCATTCCTCTAAAGGATACTCCCTTCCCTAAATCCTAATATAAGAAAAATCAAATCCAAAATCCATGTAGATGAAAAGGTCACAAACCCCACTAATTAAAAAACAAGTATAAATACAATAAGGATCGCCAAACACAAATCTATTCATCCAATGGCAGCTTTCAAATCTCCATATTGATCCTAAATTTATTCATATAAATCTAAGCTTCTCTATCTTAATCATCCAACATCTATTTTGAGTCCCTAAGTCCAAAGCTCAAAAACCCCAATTCCCCCTCCTAAACATCTTAAATCCATTTTGGTACCCCTACATCCCAAAATATTTAATCCTACTTCCCCATTCAAAATCTCCACATCTTAATCCAAAGCTTCACCCTCAAACATGGTGTGCACAATTATTGTCTTGGTTCCCCTTAGTCCCATGACATTTTCTCATGTTGCCACTATCACATTCTTTCATCCAACCATCCCCCATCACATCCCTTTAATCCATGATTTTGCATAAAATATTTATCCTTTGTCTTTTCATCCATTCCATATCCATTGGTAGTATCCTCTTATGTGAAGAGCTACAATGGTACCTTGTTAACATTTTGGAGAAGCCCACTCAACATGATTTCTACCAACATCTATGATCACAAAGATAATCAACATGGTCTATTCCAAGAAATTATTTAACACATGATACTATCACAATAGAATTAGACACTTGATTCCTCTGTCCATCTACCTATCCTTCATCTAGACCAATCTATCCAAATCCTTATACAAAAGGCAAACATTCAAAAAAAATTATGTAAAAAAGGAAAAAGAAAGAAAAAAGATAGAAAAATTAAAAAGCAAAGAAAAGAAAGAGAAATCATTCATTCAATGGTAAAAACCATTCCTATGGTGCCTTTGGAAAGTAGCATGATGCAAACTTGGAGAACATACACGATGCAAAAATATTCTTCCATTATGTCAAGCTCTATCTTACTTACCCATCCATTATATCTATATACCTCCCCCATCATATACAATCCATACTTCTTTCCTACTTTGATTTTTTATTGATATTGTTTATAATTAATATTTTCTCATATGAGCATCAACATGAGATCAACATAAGCTCTTGCAAGCACAACCATGAGACTAATAATAGCTCCTTTCAAAAAACTACACTAGAAATCACCTATGGAAGACCAAGAGACAACTTATAAATCAACTTATTTAGAAACCACTTCCACATTAGAAACCAACTATGGTAGACCAAGAGTCACAACTTAGAATTCTAAATTAGGTGTCCCTTTGGGATTTGAACTTGTGTCTCCATAATGAGAAATCAACATTTTAACCAATTAAGCTCAACCCCTTGGACTACTTTGAAGAATGATAAAGATAGGGTTATTTGTATACAAGCGTGCTTTAGACAACAATGCAAGTCTTATTAATATAATTCATTCCTCTTGTAGCCTCTAATCCATGAGTTTTGTATTACCTTCCACTATCAAGTTATATTCTCTTGGAACTCCCAAACCTAGCCCTATCATCTCACATGACTTTGGTAGATTATCCACTATGATAATCCAACATGTGGGATGTTATTCCTATGCATCATAGTCCTTGGAGATCACATCTTGTCACTTCTTCCAATATTTTTAATCCCCCATCCTTTTATTCCTCTATTTAAGCAATCCCTCCATCATATAATTATCCATCATGTTGATGTGCTTTTTGACATGCCAACATACCTGCGCATCATGAAGCACGTGGGGTGGAATGAAAAAGATTTCCTGTCTCGAAAGGTGGACAAATTCAAGAGTGTTTCATTAAATTGATAAGAATTTTGCTACTCTCTTAGTTGAAGAGGACTTTGGCTGGTTTGTTCGTAAGGGGCTTTGTGGTTTAGTTAGGAATTGTTTGTTAGAAATAGGGGTTCACTTGATGAATTTTATCATTAATTAGCCATGCGAATGGCTTATTCCTTTTAACTTTGATAGATCCAAATTATTTTGACTTTAGTTTGTTCTAGATTGATTAAAACAATATTTGCTTAGTGAAATATAAGAATTTAATTAGGTGAAATAGACAAGTTTATACACAAAAAATTGTTTGTTGTTGATATTCTTAAATCTTGATTTGTAGAACAGTTAAAATTTGCATTGTAAATAAGAAAAATACGTTCAATTCTACATAAAATTGAGTTAGTTTTATATTGCATTCATTTGCTCAATCCACGTTTTCGCCCAAAATTTATAAATATGTGAAAAATGAATGTATAACAATTAATCCTTTTAAAATCAGAATTTTAAATGCTAAATCTCAACTTGTTTTGTTGTATTTTAATTCTAATTTTTATAAGACCCATAAACATGTTTGAAATAGTGAAATTTTGTTACTAAAAGGTTTAAAAAATTAGCTTAAATATTTGCCTTGCACAATTGAAATTAATCATTCAAACTAAGATTAAACCAATTAAATATCAATGTGTAAAAAAAATGAAAAAGAGGGGGAGCAAAAAGGGATGAAAAACAAAAAACAAAAATCTAAACCTATATTCAATCCCCTTACACGTTGTTCCTTGAATGGACGAGCTTGACATAAACCAAACTTCACTAGACCAAGTAACCATAATCCTAAACGTGAGCCGGTGCAATCTCATGTAAGAAAAGTTGGTGAAAATTTGGTACACGTGTTTAGCTGACCATACAAGATACCATAACAACTGCAAAATGCAAGTAGTATAAACACATTGTCAAAGTTTCATCAACATCTATTGCACTAGGTAAATCAATAAGAAAAAAAATATATACAAATTGAGAGAGTGAGAAAGCACATGAAATAGAACAAAATTGAGAAAAGAAAGAACAAATAAATAGCTTTCATTAATATTTAATAGTTCCAAACCCCAATAGATTTCCCCTTATCTTACAACTGAGCAATTGAAATGTATTTATGAGAAAGTTTCGATGGGAGGCAAATAGTTTTCCCTCCAAATGCTACAAAAGGACAAAGAGGTTTTCAAAAAGGAAGAGTCACATGTGAACTTTTGGTATTCTATGCTTTCCCTCCTTTTCCCTCCTTTTCAAAGAC
Organism: Sequoia sempervirens; assembly: GCA_007258455.2. NCBI lineage: Eukaryota > Viridiplantae > Streptophyta > Pinopsida > Cupressales > Cupressaceae > Sequoia > Sequoia sempervirens. Next base: position 190,183,621 of record VDFB02379711.1, on the reverse strand, counting down.
AATTAGCCTCCTTAACTTGCATTTTCAAATTAATTCTCTTATTTGAAACATTCATCACACTTGTGCTTCCTTTTCCATGGTTTTGGATGACATTGAAATCATTTTGGACAATCATAAGTTGCAATAAAGGAGAGGATTTGGTAGTTGAGCATCCTAATTTTGTGCATTTCAAAATCTTATGTGAAAATTTCAAATCACTTCAAATTTTTTTCAGCAGCTTACTTGGCAAGTCCCCTACTTATTATTAAGGTTTCAAGGTCACATCATCAAATATGATGCCACATCAGCATGCTTTTTGTCGAGGTGTCAAAAAAAACCCAAAAAAAGTGAGACCGATACTTGTGCACTAAATCATGTTTTATTAGTGCGTTGATGTGGCACCACATGATTTGTTGCTTTTTAGATCTAAGGAATACATTTCGTTTAATTAATGGATAGTTATCATCAACACTAACAATTTTAAAGTCACAACTATTCATTCAATATTGTTAAAAACATTGATCATTATATCAACAAATACTACAACAATTATTGGAACATACTCTAATATTCGATCCTCTCCCCTATATAATTCATGCTGCAAAATGATATAATCAAAAAAGCAATTCCAATTCCACCATCTGATAGACCAAGATAATCTTGTGCTTATCAAATATACACATAAACTTAACAATGTCTTCTTCGTACCAGTTAACAATAAAATCAACAGAAACTCTAATGATTACTATAACAAATATGCAATCAACATGTTGCAGGCCCAAAGATTTTCAAATAATTGCAACCTCTTTGTTTTCTGAAAAATTTCCATGCTAAAACCCATACAACAATGCCCTCTTTATTGCAATTTTTTTATATCAAATTCTCTGCATTTAGTTTCCCTTTATTTATTGCTTGAACCCACGCCTCCTTTTATACTTCCATGTTTGGCATGCTGCATAGCCTGGTTTCTGGCATTAAATATTTTATCAAACATTTCATTTACCTTGTGCCAGCTGTAACCCTTCGAAAATTTGCACAACCTTTATATTTGCAAATTTTCCATATCCAATTCCCTGCGCAGCCTTTGCTAATTTTCAATTCATTTCTTTTACCGTATAGATGCCTCATGAACGTGGGAATTTGCCTGAGGCATTTTGTCAAACAGTTTACCGACCTCCTCTTCCAGCCAACATTTTACAAGTCTTCCCTGAGTGTTTGTTCCTGGCAAACTCTTAATGAAAATTACACACATAGCCTTTATTCCTGCTGATTCTCTTTCCTTACCTCTCAGTTGGACAGTCTTTTATGCTTTGGCAAATGTTCATATTCTCTTCCATCGCTTCAGCATAAATTTCTGCCAAAGGTTGTAGAATTTGGCTTTATTTCTGTCCATTGAATTTCCAATACCCAGGCTTATAAATCCATTTTGTTACATATTGCTGTTTATTAAAGAATATTTCTTTGACGTAGTGAAATTTTAGCTTTTAAAGATATCCATTTTGTTACATCTCTGATATCCATTTTGTCGTATTACCCCGAGGCATATTGTCAAACAGTTCGCTGTCAATGCCAGTGCATATCACCTGTTCATCTTCTGCATTCCTCACACAAACAATACATTAATTAATCAATAAATGTATTTCAAATGCATATATAAAGTATTTTAAATTTAAAGCACACATTTTAAACATTACAAATTTTAATATCATACAATTTTAATAGAATGGAGCTGCGCGTGGACGGGAGAAGCAATGGAGCGAGGGTTTTGAAATCCTCCGATTCTGCCGGCGATGAAGAATCTGACACAAACGACGATGGGGATGGAGACTGGCGGGAGGTGGTTCGATGGCTTGGGTGGCTGTTCTCTGCTGCGTTTGTCTGCGGTTTGGGGTAGTTCCTGGTCGATATTGGAGTTGAGGAAGGAGACGGCGTTCATGCTGGTGGGGTTGTTTGGGAGGTTGAGGAGCTTTTCTCCCTCCTTGCCCTGGCTGTGGTTGGTGGCTCGGGAGGCTGCTGTACTGCGTCTTCTGTGGATCTCCCCTGGGGTGTCCTTGGTTGGCTGGGAGGTGTTGTTCCTGAGGTGGCTTTCTTCCTCTCTTGGTTTGGCTGTGGTTGCCTTTCCTAGTTTTTGTGGGGTTGCTCTCCTTGCAGTGGGTGTGGGTGTGGGTGTGCGTTGGCTGCTTTAAGGAAGTTAGGTTGTTGAATGGGCTTATTTTTGTTCCTATTCGGTGTAATAGGAAGGCTTGGGGATTCCTCGTGTTGCCTTGTTCTGCTTCTTGCTTCATTTTGTTTGTCCTTCATTTACTCCTGCTGTGTGTTTGGTGGCTCTCTTTTGGGGGTTTTTGTTTTCAAAGTGTGTTGGGCTCTTTATTGTCCCCTCTATGAAATGCTGGTGTCTCCCTTTGGTTGGTTGTGAGGAGTTCTGGCCCATCTTTGGCTCTGACTGGTGTGTTGGGGTAGCTTGGTGTTCTTTTTTGCTGGGCCCTCTCCTTATTCCCGTCTTGTTTGGGGTCCCTTGTTCCTCATGAGACTTGGTTGCTCTTGTTCACTTTGATTTTGAGATTTTGTCTTTGGTGGTCTTTTAGCTTGGGCTTCTCTTTGCTATTGTTTTCTCTGCGACCTTGGTCTCTTTGGCTGAGTGTTTTTTACGGCTTTGTTATCTCTGATTGAGTGTCTTTGGATCCTCTTTGTTGAGGTCATTGTTGTCCCTCTTACTTCTGGTTTTGCTGTTGGAGGGGTTTGAGGTTCTTTCTTGGGTTGAGCAACTTCATGTTTTTATTCTGAAGGCTCAGATTTCTTTGGGTTTTGTTTGGTTAGCTGAAGTGTGTTCCCTTTTCCTACACTTTGTTATGCCAAAAGAGGATATGCTGGTCTGGTTTTCTAAAGCCTTTGTGCTCTCTTTGGATCTACAGGTGGGGTCTTCTATGGAGGTGGAGACTGCTCCCATTGAGGCAGAACCCTCTTCTATTGAGGTGGAGATGGTTGTTATAGATTTGGTGGAGTTTCTAGTCAGCTTGTTCCTATTGAGGTGGAGCTTGTTTGGGCAGTTGTGTGAAGGCTTTGGAGGCTGAGGCTCTTATCTCTTCTTCTCTTTTAGAGGGGAGCTCCCTCCTATTGAGGTGGAGGTGGGATTGGCTCTGGTGGGGTGATGCTATATGAAGATGGATGTGCTTTAGTGTTTTGGTGTGCTCTCCAACTCCCCTAATGAGGTGGGGTTCTTGGATTTGCTGGTGTTTTTGATTTTGGGTAACTTGGGGTTGATAGTGTTCTTAACCATTAAGTTGCCATGTTCTCTTGGCTCAGTGATGTTTCTCCTGAGTAGACGGGTTGTTGATGCCTTGCTGATGCAGGTGGGTTCTATGTTTACTTATGGTTTTCAGGTCCTAGTTAAAATCTGACTATTTAGGGGTCTAGTCCCTCTGTTGTTCACTGTTGCAACATATGTAGTCATGCCTTCTTGTTAATTGTTGTTGTTGTTTTGCTGCTGATTGTATGTGATTTATTTTTTCTGCAACTTGCTTGCCTTGGACAGGTTTATGAAGCCCTTCAAAAGGTCAGTTGTATTGGGCTTTGGGACCCCATCAAAACCTGCTTTACCTCTAATAAAAAACATTAGAAATTTTGTCTATGAAATACTTCATCATTAGAAATTCCATTCCTTTCATTTAATCAATAAATTTAAATTGCGAATTAAGCAATGGAGTACGAAATTCGTACTTTGTTGATTAAAAAATGTTTAAAGTTTAAATCAATATTTATGGTTTATATATTGAATTTGAAATATATTTTGAATGTGTAAAGTTAAATATATAAATTTTAATATAAAAAAAATATTTTAGAAAATTGAGAAAATATATTTTAAATCTCTAAAGTCAAACATATGTATTTCAATATTTAATTTCATTTTTAAAAATTGAAAATATATATTTAATATTTTCTATCATAAATATAATTTCCACAATTAAATATCAAGTCAAATTTTGATTTAAAACTCAAAATGAACACATTAAAAATAAAAATCAAGTTTCAATTTTGATTTAAAATTTAAATATTAAATAATCTATTCACATTTATTTTAAATTAAAATCAAAATATCAAAATAACTGACACCAGTAAATTTTAAATCTAAAATGATTAACATAATTATTTAACTTCAAAAATTTTAAATCATTTTTTGTAATTTCATTTTATGCTCAAAATGTAATGCCACTAAAATATATTTGTAAGTACAAGCAAACTTGTGACATAATTAACATACTTGAATGACAATATAGTGAAGTGAAAAAATGACAAGGTGATAAATTGAAACAAACAAATAGTTTCGATAAATGTGACAAAACTAGTCAAAACAAAATGTGGCAATTTACGATGACAAAGCGTGATGCAACTTGCAACAAAGTATGTAAATAGAAAATGTAACCAATGACTAATCTTCCAAGTGAAGCATGAGTATCTAGGCATCTAGTTGTAAATGATCAAGGATTGGAAGGGAAGCTAGAAACACAATTGCAACTCAACTAGATTCATCAAAGAAAGGTCCACAAATTTTTTAAAATAGGGGCATGTTGTAAACCTGAACAACACGTCCTATCACATCCCTATATCCAATAATTCTCTTGTCCTATCCAAGTAATCTCTCCATCCTTTCATCCTTGTTTCTAGACTAGGTTTTCCCTTTTCACCAATTACCTAAACAAAATCCAATCCAATCCACCTATCCAATATCTCCCCTACATTACAAACATCCCAAAAGAAATCAATTTAAATGCAAACAAATCTAGTCCATGCAATCTTATGAAGCAATCTGACATATTATCCAAAAACATCTCACAACTTTGTTCCTAGATTTATTGTAAACCTTGCTCAATTTTTCTCAAATTATTGTCAATGGGATTTATATTGTTCACAATCGTCATTTTAAAAAAACACAATCCTCACATTGTTCTTATCATTTACAATTCTATTGTCTTCACCATCAATCAATTTTCAACTTACTTAGGGGCAACATCTTTATTTGTCTTTGCATCATTTGTGCATGCTTGTTTTCTTGCTTGTGTGTATTATCATATGTTTGTATTTATAAGGTCTTTGCAACATATTACCACAATGAAATCATGGTCTTTCATATTATGGTGTCATATGGAATATTCTTATATACAACCTTTCCTTTTGGGTTAGTCCTTTTGTGAGGCCCACCCTTTGATGGATTTGGCATTGACGCTATTAGACCTATTATTGTTTTGACACCCCACGAGTACTATTGATTATTATTATGATGGAAATCTGATCAAAATATTAGACTATGCTAGATGTGGAATTGCATATGTAAAGTAGATGATTTTTATATATGCATATTATGAGGTTAACATTGTGATGGTCAATTAGGTATCTTAATTTCTATGTGATTATTGTGAGTTGCTTAATTGATGATTTGATTTCCTAAAATGAGCTCAATTATGCTAGAAATTATTAGTTAAAAAATGATTAGACATAAAAAATATTATCTATGCATATTGTGGTAGAAATCCATATAAATGTGGTTCAAAATAATTATAATTCAATTGAAATTCAACATACTGTTGCATTGAACTACGATGTGTTATGAAGAATTGTATTATTCTTAAGTGTGTGATTATGTATGCATTTCAATTTATGTTACTTTGACAATTATATTATCATACATATTAATGTTTTCCTTTGAGTGTGTAGAAAAATTTATATGGCCAATTTGGAAATTGAAGGTCCCTAAGGAAACACTAGTAGTGTGATTCCTAGTGAGGCCTTGACCTTAGTCCATGATGGGGGTCCTAAGGTCTCTAAATGTAGTATTTGTTGTAAAGGGAATTCTTCCATGTTGTAAATCTATTTTTATGAGTGTCCTAATATTTGTGTGAGTCAAGTACTTGAGCCAAGTGCTATCCTTGTTGGGAAAAATCGAATTTAGTTTTAAATGGGTTTTTAGAAGGCCTTAAAGTATATTTTCTACTCTTTTTTAGTGCTTTTAAGTCCCTTTGTCAACCCCCTATGGGTTGGATACCTTTTAGGACCCAAATCTTGGGGGTTTTACCTTGATTTCACCCTTCCCAAATCTCTTGGGAAGAGGGTGATGAATTTGTGGCTTGTGAGTGAATACAAGTGACTTGTCACTTCAAAGCCCACTCCCCCAAGTTCATTTATTGGGCTTCCCAAGACCTCATATGCATCTAAGTTTTTTCCAAGTAGCCCCTTGGGAAAGAGTGCACCAAAGGGCACCTCTTATCCCAATACTCACACATTTATGACCATTTGTGAGGACCACAAGTACCTTTAGGTTTTTTTGGGAAAGAGGAGAAGGGGTGATTATAGTCAATGTGCCATTTTATCGTTTGAGGATGAATGGTGACATGTCATCCAATACATGTATACCCTTCTTTGAGTATTTGTATTGATTCTTTTTTCATTTTTGTGTTCTATCTTTTGGAGCTTTTCCCTTGGAGTCTTGGAACAAGCTTGTGGAAGGACTTAGAGAGCTTGTAGAAGATTCATAAAGCCATTCTCAACCCCAAAAATCCATTCAGGTAGGATATTCATCTTAGCATGCTTTGGGTATGTTATTTATATAATTCAATGGAATTTTTTTGGTTGTTGTGAATTTTGTTTGGATTGAGATAGGATTGTGAAGGGTCATGCTCTCCCATATTGATGAGAGAAATTCATGTGTGGGGTGAGGGACTTGTGTGAAATCTCCAAGGGGATGGTATATTTCCTCCTTGAGAAGGAGATATTGAGAAATGAGTACCCTTGATTCTTGTACTGAGATTTATGGGGAAATAGTGATATGTGTTTTGGAAGGTGTGATTTTTTTGGATAAGTTATACCTCCTTGACCTAGAGTTCTATTCATTTGAAATTTTTGGTGATGATACATGTGCATCATTTGGAGAGAGTCCCCTCTTCTCCCCCTTCAATGCATCTTGTGAAGGTGACATATCCCAACACATAATCCCCTCTCTGTGGAACTATATATGTATGTATACATATATATAAACATGCATATATATTCTATAAGTGAGATAGAGATGTATAACTTCAAAAATAAATGTATATGTTTATTTGCATACATACATGATACATACATACATACATATACATACACACATACATGTAATACATTTGTAAGTAAATATATTTTACTTATATTATCTTACTTTTATTATATTTTTAAAATTAATTAATTAAATGTATATTTGTATTTACATTGACATATATATATATATATGTATGTATGTAGTTGGAGATTGTTTGTTGAAAAAGAGGGATAATAAATCATTTTTTTGTAAATCTCAATATTTAATAAAGCAAAAAATCATATAAGATAGCCACAACTAGTAGGGACAAAGCCCTAGATACCTATGGAAGCTATAGGGGTGGGAGATGGGCCTATGGAGTGTGGGGGCTTTTCCGTCCCCACTCTTACCCACAAGGGCATCACTATAGGTGTTGTGGTCCCTTGTGGGGACTGTGTGTTGGAAACAAGCAACACTAAGAGGAGGGGTGAATCAGTGTTCTGCAAAAATTAACTTTATTATTTTGATCTTTAACCCTCTTAAAACATTCAACCAAAAACAATATGCATGAAAAAAAAGCAAAGAACCACAACACCATAACACAAGAATTTTTACGTGGAAGCCTTGTTAGGGGAAAAACCACGGTGGATGGCCAATCCACAATATGATCTGAGTATACTCAAAAAGAAGTTTACAATATGGGAATGCACTTGCATTTAGGCTCACTTCCTAGAGCTCACTGCTCAAAATAGAAAGGCACACTGCCTTACAAAGATTTAGATTAGATCCAAGAGAATGAACTGAGAGAGTAGCATCTATAAATGCTTGATTACAGTTTTGGTTAGGCTCAGTGGTCAATCTTCTGTCCTTCTGACTGATTCTACACTTCTTCTCTGCTCTGCTCTGACTCGCACCACAAAATATTTATGCGCAAGTGAAACTGTGCATAAAATCGCTCAATCACCCTTTTGGTATTCACAAAACACATCAACACACCACACATACATACCAAAATGATATAATTGATCATTTATATATATCCGTGACTAGCAATTTAATCGCAACAAGTCAGCTTCAATAGAACTTGAAAATATTTCCAACTGTTGGCTCAAATCATGAGTTAAATTCAATGCACATCCACAACGGTCAGCCACAACTTATCTCAGACCTAAATCAAGATGATTGAACAAAAAAAAGTTGAACAAACACTCCTTGAATATCCACGACATGTTATATCAGCTGGGTTGGCCACCAAACACATATGAACAGAAAGATATCCAACCAGATCTCTAGATTAGCACACAACTTGATACGAGGCACTGAGAGTTTCAGATAAAAAATACATACATAGATCAACCTCCCATGAGTCCACAACTCAAAATAACAACATAAAATTTGTAAGTGAATCGATGAACACAAAACTACCAAATGCTCTGATATTCCTTGACTGTCTTCAATCTGCCTGCTAGTAGGAGCAAATGATAACGTGCAGATCCAATCACCAACTAGGGTTGCCATTAATGAAAACACCAGATAGCATATGCAGTGTCTCTTTCCAGCAATCTTCCCCTTTGGAATTGATGGCAACACTTAGTGAAAAATGACTAAGTGTCAGATCAAAACCAACATGAATTACATTGCCACAAAAATTCAAAAAGAATCTCCAATATCAACTTAGAAATGCAACTCCCCCTAAGATCGATATACATTTTTCACTGTACAACTCTCCCCATTTGACATCAATGACAAAAACTGGGGAAACAAAATTCCAAAATTTCAAAACTGTACAGGCATGAACTTGTAACTTACAAAAATTTGAAAACATCTGCAAAATCCTACTTCAACACTCTTAAATTTGCATCGCAAACCTTTTTGAAACTCTCCAGAATTGTTATGTGACCACAGACTAAATAAGATTGAGCTTCAACAGACTCAAGATTCATTAGGTCACTAACTGCCATAGCATCTTTGGCTTCCTTCAATGCACTCACCATTAATTCAATCTTGGGACCAATTAGTCCTCTAAGTTCACATTCTCTCTCTACAATCCTGTCATTTTCATGCTTCAAGCACCTTATTTTGTCAATTAGAGATATTACTTGATCTTCATGCTTACCAACATCACCAACTAATGGATCAATAGCATCCAAAATGGTAGCCAATTGTTTTTCAAGATCCTTCACCTTCTTCTCATTATCTTCAGTAAACTTGGACAAAACCAAACATGACTTATAGAACTTTCACCTTCAAATATAGAACCTTGAATATTCTTCATACAGGTGACTAACAAAGTTTTATCCTTTGCAATCACTTCAACCAACTAAATATTTTTCCATTAAACTCTTTCTGCACTTTATCCATGGCTGATTTTTCAAGAGACTTGAAATGAGTACTTACATAATTTATGAGATTCTTCAGTTCACCGAAGGATGAACTAGACATATCCTTCACATGAGTTGGCATAATTTTCTCCAGAACTCCAGATGCGAGACACAAAAGTTCATTATCCTCAAGGTGAGACTTCAAAATCTTCTCATTGGCCTTAGCTTGAGCAATTGATTTGACCTTCATTATCTGAATTGGGGAAAAGGTGGATAGATTGATCAGGCCTTCACCCAATTCAAGATCAAATTCTTGTTGTTGTTCCACTAGAGATTTCTTCACTGCCTCGACAGTGTCTCTTGCTTCCACTGGAATATCCTTAACTTGAACTTTTTCTCCTTCAACTTCTGGTCCTTCAAAAACTGTTTCTTGGTTGCCTTTAGGAGCTTCAACTTCTTCATTTGGCACTTCCTTTTCTTCACCTAATACAACCTTAGGAGCTTCAGTCTCCATAGGCACTTCTGTATTATTCATATCAGGAATATCCTCAATTTATGGAGGATCAGATACATTCACATTCTCCTCATTTGCATTCACTTTTTCATTTACCGAATCAGTAACTTCTTCAACATTGATCTTGTTTCTCGACAGAAATGCTTCTAGGATTTTCTTGGTTTCCTTAGTAACAACATCAGTTTCACCGATCATAAGTTTGTTTACCCTAGTTTTTCTTTTGAATTCCTTCTTAGCTTTGTCCAGGAGTGAATTCATCTCCTCAATTGACATTTCCGGACACAAGTCTGCAAGAATTCTCTTTCTCATATGTTCTTCTTCTGTTCTAGCAGTAACTCTTCTTGCCTCCAAAACATCATACAAACTCTTGGGTAAACTAGACATAATTTCAACAAGAACTTTATTGAAAATATTTAGATGCTTTATTGTTGCCTCCTCAAGAATTCTTTGACCTGATTTATCAAAAGTTTCATACCATTTGCAGAGGGGCTTGAGATTTCCATCCTTGACAATTTCATTTTCAACTTCCTCAATTGGCATACCTGGCTTGTCAATTTTTTCCTTCTTCTTTTCCTTTTCTTCTTCACCAGAGGATTTTCCCTTGGTCAACTTTGTATCCTAAGTGCCGATAGCCTTCATTTCTATCACATATTCATCTATATCAGTCTCCTCACTTTCTGAGATGACTTCATAGGTTCTTGTGCTCTTGTTCTTCTTCCTCTTACTAGAAGTCTTATCTCGAGTTTCCATAGGATTGGTTGTAGGAGAACTCCTTGTGGATCTAGTGTGGGCTGCCAAACTAGTAGTTTCAGTTTTAGGTTCTTTCCCTTTTTTGGCTTTTGCTTCTTCTCTATTCCTTCTGGCTTCTTTCAATTTTTTTATAGGTATGCCCATGTTTTCTGCAAACACTTCCACTTCTTTCCTTACTCTTTTGATTATCTTAGGCTTCCAAAAATGCTCATGGACTTCCATGCTCTTTTCTACATAAGTCCCAAACCTTTCTTCTTCCAGATCTAGAGGTGTGCTCAACAGATGTTCTGCATACATCTTCAAGATGTTCTCCTCAACTTCATATCCCATAGGCATAATCCATATTGTTCTGGGATCAATGGCTTCCATATGGCATTTGATCAATATCCACCATGAAACAGATTGTATATTTGTACTTCTCCACAATTGAAGTGGGGATTCTTTCTCTTGCATGCATCATATTATGAAATTTTTTGAAGTACCCCCAGAGGGAAATATTTCTGGTCTATCTATCACCACTTCCAAACAATATATGTCTTATTTGAACAGCTACAGGATGATTGCTTTGCTAATGAACTTTCCCAACACCCAAAATATCATTCATGAAATAAAAGAACATACACAACAACAAATTACCATATTTAAAAGTGTTCTTCTTGTCCTTCTTAATCTTATTTAGATTCTCCATCAGCTGACTTCTAAGCAGCTCACACAAGTCACAGTGTGCATTTTCTTTTACCATTTGATAGGTTGCATAAATGGCCGTACTAGATACTGAATTATCCCAACTAGAGTGGTAGACCTTGTAGCCAATGACCATTGATGAAAATTTCACATCTGCTTCAGCAATATCTTCGATTGTCATTGCTCTTCTATCAAATGTTGCACCTTTTTTTATCAGTAACAGTTTGATTCTTTACAGTTTTCAAGATTGGCAGACCACCGAAAGAATTTAGACCTGTGACAACGCTTATAACCTCTTTCGTAATCTTGAAGGGTATATTCAACCACATGAACTCGGCATGAACACGACCCAAAATGTATTGAACCCATTCACTTTCCTCAAATATGGGGAATTTTGCAAACTGCGTGAACTTCTCTTCTAGGGTTTGGTATTCTGGCTTAACAATGATGTCCTCTCCAATTATATGGTTGGAATACAAATTCATCAATTGTGAGGTTCCTAACTCTTCAATGTTAGCATGAATGTAAGCCCTAATGTCTTCAGTATGCAAGAATTTGTATGGTACAAATGAAAAAACACTGAGGGGATCGATCTCAACAGACTTATAAGGATGCCACTTGAACTTTGGACGGGGTCTATCCTTTACTTCTACTACCAATGGAGTGGCCATTTTTGCAAATTCACAGGTTTTTCCGATAAATACCTTTTTTTCGGATCAGAGTTTGATCGTTGAATCTTCTTCACAACTAAATCTCGCCTCAATTCAGCAAAGTTCGCTTCAAGACTTTTCAAACTTCTTTTCTCCAAAATGCAAAGTGACACATGAAAGATAAAAATGACTTTTTATCGTTCACAGAACTAACCCTTTTTGTCTCATTTACCCTAATTCATCCGGTTACCCTATTTCCATGTTCTGAGACAAATAATTCTTCTGCAGATCTCCAATACTATATAATTCCTTCTCCAATTGGTTGAACAACATCTGAAAAGTATCTAGGCACTTGCTGGACCTATCCACATTTCGCTATTAGCTACCGGTAGGGGGTTGAGATTTTTTTTTGAAAGCTCCCCCTAGGCCAAAGGCCTAAAACTAATTCCCAGAGGAATTACCAGAAGCAAATTCTGGTGTAGGCACATTTTCTTCAATAGAGGGATCCTTCTTGAACCATTTCTTCTGCATTTTCCTCCTAATCACATCTGTAGTGACTTCACCTTTTCCATTGACATCCTGTTGCATATTTTGTTTTCTTGGACCTCTTCTGCTCCAACAAAATCTAGTACTATGCACAAATTTGTTGCAGTTGTAACACACAACATTTCTCTGTTCAGACCAACTGTTCCACTGATTTTGCCTTGATTTGCATTGGTTAGCAATATGCCCAAGTCTATTGCATATATAGCATTTGAAATCTCTATGAAAGTTGCTCATCACATTTTTGCATTCATTTGACTTATGATCAAACTTATTACAATTAAAACACTGACTTGAGAATGATGGTCCACTTGGATTCATCCTACTTCTACACTGAGAAGCCATATGGCCAAATTTATTGCAAGTAAAACAATAACCATTGAATCTTTGAGCATTTGGTTGTCTTACCATATTCCTTCTAGCTCCATTCATCTAATTTCCTTGCCTGAATCTTCCTTGTTTAGAATTCCTTTATCCAAAATTTCTTTATCCAGATCCAGAACTTTCCCCTACCTCATATCCAAGACCTCGCTTGTCACCATTAGTCCTCTGTCCTTTAATCAGTTCATCAAGCTTGGCTGAGCCAGCTTTGAATTTCTTCTTGTACTCATTTGCACTAATAAGTTCATCTCTGATATCATCAAGCTATTTTTCAAGCATTTCCTCATTGTTTTTAGATTGTTCCAATTCATTGTCCAATCGGCTGCATTGTTCAGATTTATCTTTCAAGGATTGAGCAAGCTTTTCTTCATTCTTCTTTCTATCTTCAATTTACTTGGAAATTTTCATCATGATGGATTCCATCTCACGCTTCAGGGCAACATTTTCTCTGGAAAATTTTTCACATTCCTCTATTTTCTCCTTCAAGACATGACTCAGTTGTTCATCTTCCATGCTTCTATTCTTCCGCTTAAGCTGATCACATAATTCCTTTCTTTTCTCCCTTGATTCATTGATTTTGTCTTTCAATGACTGAATGAATTTTTCTGCATTCTCAAGACTTTCTTGTAGTTCCCAGTTCTCAAATTTTGACTGGTCAAGACCATCCAGGGCCACCAAAAGTTTTTGTTGAAGACTGTCTGTATCCATTGAAAACACTTTCCAAGATCTCCCCAAGCTATTAGAATTCTTTTGAGGAACTAGCTTTGATACCAATTGTTGGAAACAAGCAACACTGAGTGGGGGGGATGAATCGGTGTTCTGCAAAAAATAACTTTATTATTCTGATCTTAACCCACTTAAAACATTCAACCAAAAGCAATATGCATGAACAAAAAGCAAAGAACCAAAACACCATAACACAAGGATTTTTACGTGGAAACCATATTAGGGGAAAGACCACAGTGGATGGCCAATACACAATATGATATGAGTATACTCAAAAAGAAGTTTACAATATGGGAATGCACTTGCATTCAGGCTCACTGCCTAGAGCTCACTGCTCAAAATAGAAAATCACACTGCCTTACAAAGATTTGGATTAGATCCAAGAGAATGAAATGAGAGAGTAGCATCTACAAATGCTTGAATACAGTTCTAGTTAGGCTCAGTAGTTGATCTTCTATCCTTCTGATTGATTTTGCACTTCTGCTCTACTCTACTTTGACTCGCACTGCAAAATCTTTATGCACAAGTGAAAATGCGCATAAAATTGCTCAATCACCCTTCTGGTATTCACAACACACATTGACACACCAAACATACATACCAACATGATATACTTGATCATTTATATATATCCACAACTAGCAACTTAATCACAAAAAGTCAGCTTCAATAGAACTTGAGAATATTTCCAATTGTCAGCTCAAATCATGAGTTAAATTCAATGCACATCCACAATGGTCGACCACAACTTAGCTCGTACCTAAATCAAGATGGTCGAACACAAAAAAAGCTGAACAAACACTCCTTGAATATCTGTGACATGTTATATCAGCTGGGTCAGCCACCAAACACAGATGAACAGAAAGATATCCAATCGGATCTCCAAATTAGTACACAACTTGATACGAGGCACTGAGAGTTTCAAATAACAAAAGACATACATAGATCAACCTCCCATGAGATCCACAACTCAAAATAACAACAAAAAATCTATAAGTGAATCAATTTACAAAAAACTGTTGGATGCTCTGATCTTCCTTGACTGTCTTCAATCTGCCTACTGGTAGGAGCAAATGATAATGTGTGGATCCAATCACCAACTAGGGTTTCCATCAATGACAACACCAGATAGCATTTGTAGTGTCTATCCCTTCCCTCACCTCATGTGGTGTGCCTATGATGACACCTTTATGCCCTTACACATCATCACCCTAATCCTCTTACCTTGGTGTATAATGATAAGTGCTACATCGAACATTAGGTTACTCGCATCTGATTAATGGGAAAATGGACACCTTTGTGGGATATCAAACTTTTTCACTCAATCATTCACTAATGTCTTAAGAGTCCTAATTGGATTGTATAACAACCTCTCTAGGTGAGCCAATTCACAATTAGGAGGGTCCTAGGAAGGGTTTCTTAAGTTCTAAGGGGTTCACCACCAAGCAAATGCTTGGAAAAGAAAATGTTTGAAAACACATTGTGATATGCAAAATGACCTAAAACTAACAATGCAAGCTAAATGAAGGATGTAAATGATGAAATTATGCAACAGGGGGATGGTATGTGTGCACCTAGGAAATATGGAGATGTTGTGAGGATTCTAGAAATGCAATCAGACTGTCAAAATGTGTTGTGGACTAAGACACCCAATATGGCATATTAGTCTTGATGTTGTTTTTCGGGGCAAATGCGAAGTCTTCGAATCTTAGAATTGGATCTCTAAAAATATTTGAAAATTAAGCTTGGGAGGACTAAGATGCCTAAGATGGCATATTAGTCTCATTCTGAAAGTCTACAAACTCTGAACAGGATCTTGAGCTCCAAGGTCTGCATAAGCTTCCTTTCTAGTCTTAGGTTCTAAAATTTTCGAATAAGGCCTGTAAGTGAGTTTATGTGAAGATGACAACTTTGTGATGCAACTTTGAAACTTTTGCAACTTTGCACTCCAAGTGATATTCAAGTCCACAACCTAGATCTGCAATCACAAATGTGCTAAAGAGAAAAAAATGTTGTTTGTTAGTGAATGGGGGTTTGCATTGGTCAAACCCCTTGTTGGTATTTAAACCTTGAAATTCAAAATGAAATGAAATGAAGGAATGATGAATGAACAACATGCAATGTTACAACTCACCAAACCTTTGTTATAAAGTCTACAAACTTGTGTATAATGGCAGCAATGGATATGGATCTTGAATGCTTGAAAGATAATACTTGAATTGATTTCTTGGATCAAAACCCTACATCACAAATGTTAGCACAACATACATGATGCAAGAAAACACTTTGATATGATGCTTGAATTTGAAAATGACTTCAAATGCTTGATGGATCTTCTCTTGAATGCTCTTGTGAACTTAATTATACTAGATGATAAAAGATTTCACAAAAGACTTGGGTTGAAATGAATCAAGGAACCTTGTATTTATACTTATCTATGCTTAATATCCTGAAATTATATCACACCAAGCTGACATATGAATTCATTAAATAAAAGAGGCTAAATCTTGCTAGAATTTGAAATTAAATCCCGAAAATGACTCAAGGAGGACTAAGACACCCTAGGTGGCATCTTAGTCCCAAGTCCTAAAAATTTGGGGCACAGACACCAAAAAGAGGCCCAATCCAGAGGTGCCAACATCAGGGTCCCGAGTGCCTTGGCGGACTAAGATTCCCTAGGTGGCATTTTAGTCCCAACCCAAAAATCAGGGACACATCAATGGAGTCATTAAATTAACATTTATGCATTGGAGAATGTCAGGATTAACCAGAAAAATATGTTATTCATAGGGCTTATGGACACAAAATAGGACCAATTAAGCCATAAAAAAGCATAAATAAAGCAAGGAAGGCCCAAAAAAGTGTGAAAATGCAAGGGTATGCATTCTACTACACTAAAAAATCATCTCAACATGTATATCACTCCCCATCCATCCAATTTATGTTGCATATATTGTCATTGATGTCAAAAAAGTTGTATTGTGGAAGCTCGCATGCGATGCAAACATATTTCATGTTTGATCAGTATCATTTGTCCATAAGAGAACACTGACATGTTGAAGAATATATGCTGATATGAAGAAGTTGTAATTATTATCTATGGTGTTGTGACTCACTATCCCTTGATGTAAAGCATTGCATAAGATATGAAAGAAAGAATGTAAGGTTTTAAAAAGTAAAAGGCACAAGAAGTTGCACTGAAGAAGCTTAGGAGAATTCTCTACATTCCCCCACATTTGAAGATATGACCTTACAATTTGGAAGTTAGACAAAGACAAGTGTGAAGTATGTGTGTTTCCGATTTCAAAGCATATAAGTTACCACAAAAGATTCTAGAGCTCTAAGTAGAGTGAAGACAGTGTTGTTGTAGTCAGAAAGAGTCAGAGGAATGCTCCACATTTGAAGATGTGGTTTTGCAGTTTGGGGGATAAGTTCACATTATCTATATGTTTTCTCATTTCAAGTCTTAGTTGTTGACGAGTACCAAAAGTCTAGATTTCAATGTTCTATCTCAAGACTATGTATTCAACATTTGAAAGTGACGCTAGGTTCAATGTCTATTTGTTTGCACTAGCATGAAGTAGAATTAAATTGGGAAAGGAGTGTATGAATTTTTTTCAAGTCATATAATGCTTTTAAAGTGATCTTCATGATGTTACTTGGTCTCTCTGGTACCATTTTTGGTCTAGAGCTAATGTTTAGATGATTAAGTGTTTACTATGCTGACTTGGTATGTTGAGATGATTGCGCTAGCTATTTGGAAGTGTTCACCAATGTGGAGATGTGTGCTAAGGTAAAATGGGTCTTGATTATCTCTTAGTTTGAACTGTATTTGATTTCTACTTACCATTGATGTTGTGGAAGCCAACTTGTTGTGGCCATTGCATGTTTCATCTTGGCCGACAAAGGATGATTTTTTTGAATCTTGTACAGGATATAAATGAAAGATCAAGTTTGTTGCAAAAAGTGTGAATTTTGTGTGAGTATGCGAGGAGGCATGTGCAAGAATATGTGTGAGGAAGTGTGTTGAAGATAGAAGAGGTTGTTGTGTAGAGGTGTTGAAAATATATATCAATGTGAAGGATGTTGATGCTGTAAAGGTGATTGATTAGTATATTTTTGTCAAGTATTTAATATAGAGGTTGTATCCTCCTTCAATAAGTGTTTCCTATAGGGAGTTGTAGCTTCCTTTGGTCGGAGCCATAAAAAACTATGTTTCAGGGAGTTGTAGTTTCCTTTGTAGTTTTTAAAACTTATTGCAAATATTATTATTATTTGTGAAGCTAGATTTGGACAGTAGATCCAAGTAGCTTGCTCATCATGGTTTTCCCTTCTAGGGTTTTCCATGTAAATATGGTGTTATGGTTATGTGTTTGTGCTTTGAATTGCATAGTTTGATTCTTTACCTATTCAAGGCAATATAAAGAGTTGGTTGATAAAGTTGAATTGGATTGATTTGTGGTATATAATGATTCACCCCCCTCTTAGTATATCAGTGTGTTCTAAAAATTGGTATCAGAGTTGAGTTCCTTGGTGTAGCCTAATAGCTAAAGGTAGATCTTGGAATAGAACACATGACTCATAAAATTCCTCTTTTAAAGCATTGATATTTGATGGTGTAGAGGAGGGGGACTGTCTACTCTAGGACTCTAGGTCATGGGAAAGTCCTAAGAAATAGGCTGCCCTGATCTACCTCAATCTTGCTAATTGATGTGGAAAGGTTAGGATGCTAAGGTCAAAAAGGAAGAGCAATCTAGTTGCTACTATCCTTATGCTAACCTGAATGTTTCAGGGAGTCAGGTGAGCTGATTTCTATAGTTCAATCTGTGTCCTAGAAAAATCACTTCCTGAGGACAACAATGCAAGACACAAAATCCAGTGTGGCAAGCTGGCATCTCAGTGGGGCACTGGCGTCCATATGGATATAATACTTTTGAGACAGGTTAAAACATAGAAAATACAACTAATAGTCTAACTAGTAGATGTTTTATGCTATGGTGAAATAACAAAAAAGCAATGGAAATGCAATACAACAAGAAGAATACTTTAACTAAACTATACTCAAATTGAAAAAGGAAGTGAGAAAACAACACCAAACTCCTTGCAACGTGATTCTTTGAATAACTGCAACTGAGAAGCACCTAAACACATAAGACAAAGGAAAATCTTGGGGATATTTTTAGAGGACTGCCTCAGTCAGTCCCCCGCTTTGGTGTTTCCTCCTCCACAAACAACTAGATAGCAATGATGTAGAAAGATGATAGAGAAATGTATAGAAATGGAAGATTCCAAGTAATAACACAAACAACAATATGATACTACGTAACACAATGATGTTAAAACAAGTGAAAATGGAGGATATCACCTTCACAACTATGTTCTCTCAAGGAAAGTAGAGGAAGGAGTGAGCTTCCAATTTCTCCAACAATAACATTTTCGCAACGAACAGAGTGGAGGAGCCAAGAAACTAGTAGCTTGCAGTTATAATGGAGGTGATGGTGAAGCTTGAAAGTGTGAGATTTAGTCAAGAGTGCATCAAGAATTCATTCAAGCATGTAACAATGGTGAAGAAGTTGAGTGGAATGGAGAATTATACAATGTGAATGGAAATGAAGATGAAAAAGAGTTTTTTTGCATCATTTAATGGAGTAGGAAGAATTACGGTTCACACCCAATGGAGAAACATAATGCCTTTGTAGATTCTAGAGGCAAGAATCCTACTAGGACAACAACATGGCGCACAAATGTTTTCATGATGTGTGCTCATCCTTGATAAAAATCCTCCACCAACATGAAAACAGGTTGCTGGGTGGACATGAAATGGTGGTGGATGTCAAGATTGCATCATCAAAATTATAAGGTGAAGGGTATGAAAATGGGGAATTTGCAAGGGGTCAAATTCACACCATTACAGATGGAAGCAACTATGCCTTCTAAAGTGTAAGGATGGAAGCTTGTATCACCTTGCTAGGGTATGATGTTTGGAGGATTGCAAAGGATGATTACACTAAACCTACTCATCCTATTACAGATGCTAATGCGAAGAAGATCGATGAGAATAATGCTAAAGAAAATAATGCTATCTTAAGTGGTTTAAAAAGTTAAAAATTTGTCAAGGTAGTACAATGCAAGATAGCCAAGGAGATATGGGATAAACTAAAAAATATCTATGAAGTAAATGGCAGTGTAAATCAAGAAAAATTATAGTCTTACATAACAATGTTTGAGAATCTAAGGATTAAAAAAGAGGAAAAAATTACAAGATATTTGCTTTAGGTGGATGAAATAGTCAATGGAATCAAAGGACTAGGTGAAGAAATAATTGATTTAGTGCTTGTGAAGAAAGTCCTAAGAACTCTCCCTCACCGATTTGATTCAAAATTTTCTACTATTGAATAAGTCAAAGATCTGAAGAAACTCATTAATGGGGAGACTTACCTTTCAAGAGCACTCTTGCTCTTCCCAAGACCTATTCTTTGGTCTTCCTAGGGTATTCCTCTCTACCCTATTCAAGGATCTCTCCTAAACCCCTCTCACCTCATAAGACTCTCCACCAATTTCAAATTCTTCTCCATTACTCTCAATTCGCCACTAGGCTTCCTTGGGCTCCAGACTGACCCAAAGTGTCCTAACTACTCCAGGGGCTAGGAAAGGATATTCCACTGTCTCTTTGTTGATTTGACACCTCACTTATCCATCTCATTGGATTATTTCACCATTCTCCCATTGCTTTCTTGAAAAACTCCATTTTAGGCCTTGTAGCCTTTTGCCCCAACTAGGCCTCCTAGAACCCGTTTTCTTGGCTTTTCTCAAAAACAGTCTTAACAACCCCCAAATATTTTTTTGATATTATTTCTAGTGGTACCCTAGGATTCAATATTTACCAGGTGTAAGGTCTCCCAAGTGGCCGTTCATATGACTTTCTTCATACCTTCCTAATTTCAAGGGTTTCAGGGGTTTTAGCTCCTTTTTCCAACTTTGAGGGCTTCAATGACCTCCTCAACTCTCCTCCTTTCACACACATGTATGGAATACATGTTACCACACTCCCATGCTATTTATTGGCACAAAAAAATCCATTTAGCAGCTTTCTTTACTGCTGTCCTCTCCAAGCCACTAGCTAGAATGCACTTGCACTCACCTAGTGCTTGATAGTTTCTTCACTTCCCCTGCAAACAAAGACTCCTAAACCTGTATGTACATTATTTACACAGTCACTAGCTTTATTCCAAGTTTCCATGAGAGGAAAGGCACAGGAATTCAAGTGGGACTCATTATTCACAAAACTGGCCCAAACCAGCAGTGAGTCCAAAAACCCAAAAACTTGCAAAACCTTAACCAGTTGGTCTAAATGACTAATATAATGCTAGGTATAGTAAGTAAATGAAACAAATGAAACACTCAAAGCATCAGATTAGTCCTTTCAATCCATTCTTGACTGGATGAAGGCTCAAACACAAAAATGCACTCAAAAGTTGCTGAATTCCAATCACACAAAAATGCTCTCCAAGTCTCAATTCATGAAAATGAACTTCCAACCTAGGTATTAGGGTTTGGATGACCTTATATACCTTTCTCCCATGTTATATGACCCTTGGGTCATACTTAGAACAACATTAATGCCTATGAAATAAGAAATGAAGTCCAAGGTACATACAGAAGATAAGATACTTTCAAAGTTGTGAAGAACAAAGGAACATATGGTTCATCCAGTGAATCTGAGGACTTAGATCACAATGAAAATTTTGATCTAGAAGAATCAAATTTGTGAGAAGACTAAAAAGAGGTTATGAAAAGTATAAAGGTAATTTACCCTTTAAATGTTTCAATTGTGGTAAAAATTGGTCACATTACTTCAATGTGCAAACTAAGAACTAGAAAAAGAAGAAGAATGGTTTGTATGCTGAGGAAGAAGGGTGCCCATCTGATGAGCATGAAAAACATACCTCTGAAAATGAAAAGACTCTAATCATGGTGATGAAAACTTCTACTAGTATTATTAAGATGAAGTTTGAAAATGATGATGATGATGAGGTTGATTTGGTGGAAAACTTGCTTTGTGCTGAAAAAGAGATAAAAATATTAAAGAATAAGGTTACTAAAGAAGTGAAGGCTAAAGAAAAAGTGACTCAGGATTTTGAGAAGGCTAAAAAAGTTGTCATTAATTTGAAGGTTCAAATTGAAGAAGCAAAGAAGAATGAAGAAGTTTTGACAAAGAGATTGCCAAACAGAGACAAGGACTGTGAAAAGCTAGAGGCATAAATTTTTGCACTAAGAAAGGACATTTACAAAGGAAATGGTTAGTTGAAGCTAAATTTTGGAAAGAGTATTGAGATGTTGGATCAGATAATTGGAAGTTAGAGATCACCACATATCAAAATTGGTATCGGTTTTATAGAAGGATAGAAGGGAAAGATGAGTAAATATTCTATGAAGGTAGTTGTAGAGTTTCTGAAAGGGATTGACTCTAGAAATTTAGAAGTTGATAAGTCCAAGGTGATTGAAGATAGCAAGAATGAAGATGAAGGTTTTATCCATGTTCAGAAAAAAAAGGTTTGAAAGAAAAAATCCTGGAAGACAAGCATACAATAACAAGTCAAATCACTTTTTTTGTTGGTTACTATTTTAATTGCAATTATTATGGACATAAGGATGTAAATTGTAGAAGGTTTCCTACAAGGAAGAATAATTTTTTGAAAAAAATATTTTTCTCCTTTTAGTTGATTTCAATGTCATATGCAGCTTCAAATGTAACAATTTCAAACATATTGAAAGATATTGTAGAATTTTTTCTATGAATGTATCTAATCCGAATAGAAAGGAAAAAAAAAATTCTAATCAAAAGAATAAATCTGAGAAGGTGTGGAAGAAGAAGGAGAAACAAGATCCCGAAAAGTCAATAATTCCTTACACTACATTTCATAATACATTTGAAGTGGGTAATAGTTTTAGAGATGAAATCTACAATACTACATCCAGTACAAAAGAGTGTGAAACCATATAAAGGAGATCTAGTGAGCTTGTTGAGGATAGTTCCTGCACAAAAGGAGATGACCTCATTGAAATCTAGGAAATATAATTCTTGTAGGGAAAGGAGGAAAATTGGCCCTGGTATAAAAAGGATGAGTATGATAAAAAATTTGAGTTCTTTAGGAAAAAAATGAGAGAGAGAGAGCTCTCTCTCTGATTTGATGTTCTAGGGATGCAAAGGTTGAGAGGGAGTGTTAAATCCCTGCTGCAAGAAGGCTTAGTGGTCTTGCAAAGTGTTTCAAGGGCACTGTGGTATGGACTCAAGGGGATCTTGTCTGTCATTGTAGGTATAAAGGAAGACCACTAGCAATTTTCCCTTGATTTCAAAGTGGAAGAAATTGCATATCACATTAGTGTTTCCATAAATTCCAAAGGGGGATATTATTGCATGTGTTTTCATTGATGTCAACAGAGCTATATTGTGGAAGGTTGCATGTGATGTAAATAGAAGTGGTGTTTGATCAGTATCATATGTACATAGAAGAATGTTGATAGGTTGAGGAATATGTTGATATCAAGAAGTCATAATTGTTGTCTATGGTGTTGTGAATGTTGTATTCACTATTCCTTGATGTAAATCATTGCATAAGATATGAAACAAAGCATGTAAGGTTTCAAATAGTCAAAGGCACATGACGTTGCATTGAAGAAGATTGGGAGAATGCTTCACATTCCTTTGCATTTGAAGATATGTCCTTGTGATTTGGAAGTTAGACAAATACAGGTGTGAAGTATGTATGTTCCTAATTTTAGAGCATAAAAGTTACCACAAAAGATTCTAGAGCTAGCAGAGTGAAGACAAAATTGTTGTAGTAAAAAAGAGTCAAAGGAATGTTTTATATTTCTATACATTTAAAGATGTGGTCTTGCAAGTTAGAGGATAAGTTCAAATTGTCTGTATGTTTTCTCATCTCAAGTTTTAGATGTTGAGGAGTAATAAAAGTTTGGTCATAAATTTTCTATCTCAAGATTGTGTATTTAGTGTTTGCAAGTGATGTTGGGTTCAGTGTCTATTTGTTTGCACCAACATGAAGTGGCATGAAATTGTGAAAGGAGTGTATGAGATTTTTTTTGCAAGTTATCTAATGTTTTTAATGTGATCCATATAATGTTAGTTGGTCTCTTTGATATCATTTTTGGTCTATAGATAATGTTTACAAGATTAAGTATTTACTATGCTAACTTGGTATGTTGAGATGATTGCACCAATGTGGAGATGAGTGCTAAGGTAAAATAGGTCTTTATTATCTCTTAGTTTGAACCACATTTGATTTCTACTCACCTTTGATGTCATGGAAGCTGACTTATTATGGACGTTGCACGTTTCATGTTACACGTTTTATCTTGGTTGACAAAGGATAAATTTTTTGAAGCTTGTAGAGGATATAAATGAAAGATCAATTTTTTTGCAAAAAGTGTGTGTGTGTGTGTGAGTATTTGAGGAGGTATATGTGAGTAGATGTGTGAGGAAGTGTGTTGAACATAGTAGAGGTTGTTGCGTAGAGGTTTTGAAGATATATGCCAGTGTGAAGGATGTTGATGCTATGAAGGTAATTGATCATTAGATTTTTGTCAAGTATTTTGTATAGAGGTTGTAGCCTCCTCTTGTAAGTTTTGTGTGTAGGGAGTTGTAGCTTCCTTTGGTTGAAGCCATAAAAATTGTGTTTCAAGGAGTTGTAGCCTCCTTTGGGTTGTATCTCATAAAACTTGTAAATATATATTTTATTTGTGAGGTTGGATTTGGACAATAGATCCAAGCAACTTGCTCATTGTTGTTTTTCCCTTCTAGGGTTTTCCACAAAAATCTAGTGTTATGGTTGTGTGTTTGTGCTTTGAATTCCATAGTTTGATCTTTATTTATTTAAGGTAGTATAAAGAGTTTGTTGATAAAGTTGAATTGGATTTATTTTTTCTATATAATGATTCACCCCTTTCTCAGTATAATAGCATGTTATAACACTTTACACACCCTTTTATCTTTTATCCTCCACCCCTTTCATTCATTTTAAGAGCACACTCATTTTGTTTAAATCCACCCATCCTCTTGAGGGGGAATCCTACCTCCATCCTTGTCATCACTCCCATATTTCCAATAATTGAGACATTATGCTACTAACTTCACACCTCTCCCCAATACGTTATGTTTTATTCTTCTTTGAAATGAAATTGATTCATCTAGTTGCAATGCCACCTCAAAGAGGGGAAAAATATAGACATCTATGTTGAGCACACACTAGAATACTGAGAGGGGGGTGAATTAGTATTCAAAAAAATCAAAAAACCTCTAGAGAAAAAATGAAACTTAATCTTTGTAACATTAACAAAAACATGAAATATCAACACAATACACAACACCACATAACACTATATGTACGAGGAAAACCCCAAAGGGGAAAAACCACGGTGAGAAAATTTTCTAGGAGCTACTTTCCTAATCTAGCCTCACAAATAAATCATAGTTACAACTTTGTTTTAGGGTTACAACTGAAGGAAGCTACTACTCCCTGAAGAAATATTTTAGGGTCACTCCCAAGGAAGCTACAACTCCTTGCAAACTTTGTTTTAGGGCTTCAACCCAAGGAAGAAACTACTCCCTGTATTGAGAAAAAAACATAGAAAATATTACAACATGACAGTCTTTCTACTACCTGATTCTAACAATGAAGCTCAATCCTTTTGATGATTGGAATTTTTCTTTTTCCCTTCTCTTTTGATGATTGCAATTTTTCTTTGACAACTCTTCTGCAAATTCTTCACATGTCTTCTCTATAGCTTATTGACTCACTAATTTCATCCTTTAAGAAGTTTTTCCTTTCACTCATTGCCTCCATCAATCAGTTAGGTGCACTCTTTGCTTCCCTTCTATCTTAGAGATATGATGAATTGAATTCAAATAGGATCTACAAATTTTTCTCTTTCTCCTTCAGTCACTTACACATACATCATAATGCATTACATCTTCATTTGACTCCTTAAACACACTCAAACCGCATATATCAACTAGGTTTACAATTTATACATGATATTGCATTGATTTCATTACATGTTAGCCAAGAGAAACAAGAATATTATAATTACAAGTCGGCCAAAGATCAAACAACATGAAACGTGTAGAGGGAAATCCTTAAAATGAACTAAACACAAAACCAGGAAGAGGGAAACACCTTTTGGATCCCAACACATGCTTAACTTGGTCCTAACCACTCTTCATACCATTGGGCTTCAAAGAAAAACATTTGCATGCTTCACACATTTGAAATAGGTTGTACTTAAGAAAGAAAATATTAATCTTTGTAGCATGTCGACCATTAAAACTTGGCGTACCTACACATGAAAGATTAAACATTACTTGTGTTTCTCCCAGATGAGTTGGAATGACCCATACAACATCTTCAAACACTTTATAGACTCTGCACCAACTCCAACATGTGCCGCATGCCATCAACATATCTTAGTTAGTCAAGAAAAAAGCATAACCCAACAACACCTTCATTCTAGACCACAACCTGTTCCAAAGAGAAAATGAAACAACTTGCAAAGAAACATGAAACATCAAAAGATATTTAGGGCAAAGAAACATGAAACATCAAAAGATATTTAGGATCATTCTCCACTAGCCAATTCACCACTCATAACAAGCATATTAAGTTTGGCTTTAAAATCATCATTGACTTGTTTTATTTTCACTATTCATTATTCCAGTGATATTGTAGATTACAGTGGTGTCTTTGGTTAATTACGGGCTAATGGAATTAAAAGAGTTTCAAGTAAGAAATTACAGGGTTCCAGTTTCAGTTAAGCCGTGGGAAGAACCTTTCTCAGTCTGCATTGAGAAAGATGAACTGCAAAAAGTCTTCAAAGTAAACTGTAAGTCTATATTAAATTGCATTAAAGCCATCATAGGCAAGGATTTTTTACACACATAATTGCAAAGGATCATATTCCTAGCCAATTTATTGTCCATTTTCTTATCAAACATTCTGGATCTCGTTCAAAATTTCAATGTTTTAAAGAATATAGCTAATAAGTTTGTTATTAGTCTATATTTGGAAAATGATGCTTTACTCTAGAGTGTGCAAAAATATTATTTCACCAAGGGTGATGGTCTAGTGGGAGGTTTATTCCCAAGACATCTAATCCATTTCAAAAAGAGATGCAGAAATTTTCCAAGGCATGCTTTTATCAACAATGCATGATACTTCTTACTTGTATCAAGCTCTTAACAAGTACAGGTTTTCATTTTCAATGGAGGAGATAGATGAATTTAAGAGAAAGTATCATGAAATATCTTTCTTGAGGAATCATACATGTGTTCATGATCTGCAATTATCAATTCATCCACAAGCTGCGAGAGGGGAAATTTTGTTATCGTTATATTCCTAATATAAATAAAAAAATTCCATCGCATTGTTATGATTATAAACAGAAGCAAGTGGTGAATAAAGAAAGCTTGGTAAATGGTCTGCGAAGAGCTAGAAATAAGTCGGCTTCATTTTAATCATGTTTTCATACTTTTGACTGTATAACAGTTATAGTTAAAGAATATTTTGTAATCGGGTCAATATTGTGAGACTTGTAAAGGGTTATTAGATGCTTATGAAAAATTAAATAGGGTGGTTTCATCTATGTAATGGGGTTTATAATGGTGTCTTTGGGTCTATAATGTAAAGGGTTTTAAGAGGTCTTGAAAGTTAAAGGGTGCAACATCTGTATTTTGCTTTTGTATGGGTGATGGTTTTTGTAAAATGTGAAAGTGATATTTTGACTGTTATTGTAGAGAGGTCGAATTAGAAAGCGTCAGTCAAAGGTCTTTCTCAAGCTATAACTAGGGGTTTTCTTCCTAGTTCTTTCCCGCTAGTATGCTCGCCTGAACTAGGGTTTTTTAAAACTTATATTTAATATTAATATATTTATAGTGGCTCGCCACTTTTTCCTAAAAAAAAAAAACTTTCTCTACAAAAAGATAAATGATATGAAAATTTGAATACAACACCTTCACAACACAATAAAATTAACTCCTAAACCATGTGACCATATCTACAAACATGAAGGAATAAAAAGCCAAACATTGCACCACTTTGAGCATCCTCACAGAAGCAACATTGTCTTCAAACTGTCATTTGCAAAACACCTTTCTTATAATCGAAACAACATGAAACTTGGACCACACATACCTTGAAAACATATGAAGCTAACTTCCAAAATGTAGGAGCACAACATCACCAGTGGAGAAATTTAGATCATCTCTCAAAGACTCTAGCAACGAAATAACCAAACTACAACATAGGAAACCAAATTGCAACCAACTTATAATATCATAGACAACCAAAATCATGCTCTAATTATACTTTTGACATCAACTGCAACTAGACTATAACAATGTACCCCTTTGGTATTGATGGAAAAACTAATCTAACTTGTACTCTTCTCCTCCTTTGACATTAAGGACAAAGGGAAACTACTTCTCGCCCTTAGGGCACAAACTCTCCCCCTAAGGTGCACATTCTTTCTCCCCCTTTTTGAATCAACCACTACCTGCTCCCCCTAAGAGGTAGCCACCATCAGTCCAAGAATAAGGATATGACATGAATTACTCCCCCTAGATAGATGCACCAACTATGCATCTAGCAAAAAGGAGGGGAAATTACTCCTAACTTCCACCAAAGATACTCAAAAGTATCCTTTGCAAGATCCTTTTTGAAAATATCTACAATCCAATCCTTTGTTGAACCATATTCCAACTTCAATTCTTTATCTGCAACCTTCTTTGTCAAAAAGTGACATGTGATTGATATATGCTTGGTTCTAAAATGCATCACTAGATTCTTGGAAATACTGATAGTACTTTTGTTATCACACAAAATAGGAATAGGCTCATCATATTGTATCTTGATATCCTTCAATGTTTGCTTCATCCACAACACTTGTGTACAATAAGATGCTGCAACAATATACTCTACCTCTAAAGTTGATAAAGATACTAAATCTTGTTTCTTACTATCCCATGAAACCAATCTACTTCCTAAAAAGAAAACACCACCACTTGTACTTCTATTATCCACACACCTAACCCTATCAACATTAGTGTAAGCACTTAGATCAAATTCATTTCCTTTTGGATACCATAAGCCATAATTCAGAGTACTCTTCAAGTATCTAAAGATTCTTTTGACTGCTTTCAAATGTGTTTCTTTAGGATTGGCTTGAAATATTGAAACTAAACATACCACATGCATGATATCAAGTCTTGAAGTAGTAAGATACAATAGGATTCCAATCATAGATTTGTATAGATTCTAATCAACCAAGGGAGACTCATCATCTTTACTCAAATGACAACCAGTAACCATTGGAGTACTAAATAGTTTACAATCTTCCATCCTAAACTTCTTCAACATATCCTTGACATAATTTTCTTGAGAAATAAAGATACCATCATTCAACTAAGCAATTTGAAGACCAACAAAGAAAGATAACTCACCAATCATAGACATTTCAAATTACTTCTTCAATAATTTTTTTAATGGCTAATATTTGCCAATTGGCTAATAGTTGAAATTTGGAAATCCAAAATTGGTTAATAGTTCGAGCGACAATGTGACCTAAATTGCCACGTTTTTCCAAATTTTTATTATAGTCTTATTTAAATTTCCAAACAATTTATTTTGTTAGAAAATTTAACCCAAAAATTTTCCACAACATTTGATAGATGAGTAGATCAAATTCGCCTAAATTTTATAAATTATAGTAGAAATCTATATTAATTCACCAATAGTATTTCATAATTA
Source organism: Sequoia sempervirens (assembly GCA_007258455.2). NCBI lineage: Eukaryota > Viridiplantae > Streptophyta > Pinopsida > Cupressales > Cupressaceae > Sequoia > Sequoia sempervirens. The sequence continues at coordinate 190,154,210 of VDFB02379711.1, read as the reverse complement.
TCAGTTGCTTTAGGACCATATTTATAATCTTTAGTTTTCACCATTGATTTATAATATAATCTAATGGCTCTTGTTGTATTCCATGAGGTAAAATGTACCCGTGATTTGTAATGCTCATGGAACCCACAATTTTGGGTCTCATGAGCATTATAGATTGTGGGTAAATTTGATCTTACAGAGTACAACCAAGGTTGTTAGATCAATGACCTAAAAGAAATTTTGAGCCCCATGAGAATTATAGATCATGGGTACATTATACCTTGTAGAATACAATGAGGGCCATTATATTATATTTTTTAAAAATGGTAGAAAGTAAATAGTATAGTCTACCCCTTCAACCCATCAATAATTTCTACCCTTAGGCCCCTACTTTTCCATGAGAATTATTTTTAGATTGGATATATTCACCATCATAATTAATGCATTTTCCTCTTATTTTTCAAGATTCGCCAAAATTTTCCACAAAAATTTAGTGATATAAAAAAATTGCCGATAAGATTAATATTTTTTTCAAAAAATAGGAAAGATTCTCCAATAGAAATTAATATTTTTTCCTAAAAAAATGAAAGATTCACCAATATTTTATATCTTTTTTTGAGGAGGGTTTCTTAAAGTTATCAATGTCCTTCTTCATCTCTTCAACAAAATTCTTGCACATCTCATCATTCCCACCAAAGATAATATCATCTTGACATACACAACAACTATCAAAATTATCTCATCCTCAATCTTGAAATAAAGGTTACTATTTGTGGTACCTTTTTTGAATCCTTGTTGAAGCAAGTACTTATCCAACCTTGCATACCAAGCTCTAGGAGCTTGTTTGAGACCATACAATTCCTTTTTGAGTCTGCACACCATGTTTGGTTCTTTTGACAACCAAAATCCTTTAGGTTACTCTATGTACACTTCTTCCAAATCTCCATTGAGGAAGGCTAACTTGACATCCATTTGATAAACCTTGAAGTCCTCTTAGGAAAAAAAAAAGAAACATTCTGATAGCTTCCATCCTTGCAGCTGGAACAAAAGTCTCCTCAAAATCAATACCTTCTACCTATGAAGATCCTTTACATACCATACTTTCCTTGTTTCTAACAACTTCACCATCTTCATTCAACTTATTCTTGAATACCCACTTAGTTCCTATCACATTCTTATTTTTAGGCCTTGGAACCAATTACCAAGTTTTATTCTTCTCAATCTAATTCAACTCTTCTTCCATTTCTTGCAACCATCCTTCATCCTTGCTGGCATCAACAAAAATTTTAGTTTCTACCCTTGATAACAAACAAAAGTTAACTTGTTCACTTTCCTTTGCAAGCCTTCTTCTGGTCAACACTCATTCATCCTTGTCACCAATGATATCATATTATGAATGATTTATTTGAACATAATTTGTAGGAGTCTTGATGAGATTTTCTAGTGTTTCTTCTTTCTCTTCAACTTCAACTTCTTCTTCTTCATCTAAGAATTTGGCATATCCAAATTTTATTTCATATTTATTTAAATATGGAAAATTGAATTATTGATGAGATTCAATTAAATATTAAATGGAGATTCTGGAAAATTAAAAAATTGAATATGAGTTGACTGATAATTGACTTTGTGAATTTCTGGAAAATATTTTTAGATGTCATCAAGAATTGAACGCTACTGATCAATTTGCAAGTGCAAGTGTGTGCAGTTGCAGGGTGAAAGGTTGAAGGATGAGAACACAGTTGAAGTAGGATTGTTTATCTGAATCAAATGGTAAGCTAGTTGGAATCTGGGTGCACACACCAAAAAAGGCATGATGACTTGCATTTGAATCAAATTGCATATATCAGAGAATGAAATCTCCTAATTTGAACTGTTACAGTGTTTGAAAATATATGGTTTGTAGATACAAAATTTATCTATTTGAAATTTTTGTTTGAAGAAACAAAGGAAACTTCCTTTATAAAAATATATAGCTACTCAAATTTAAATTTAAGCTCCCTATTGTAAGTAATAATGTATGGAAATTGTAAGCCATAACAAACAATTATACATGAAAGTATATATACATATAAATATACACGCACACACACATATACGTATGCATGTAAATAAGATTCTAATACATACATACATACATACATACATACATACATACATGTGTATGCAATAGTAGAAAGTATGGTAAATAAGAATGGAACCATTTAAATAAACATAGAATATATATATATATCTCTACACACACACACACACATATATATATATTCGAATGCATATTAAAACTTAAATGTGTCAAATTCAATTCGATAAATGATAGAATTCTAATGTTGAGCTGTCAATTAAATCGTATAAGATTATGGCAGTATGGACTAACATGAAATTAATAGTGATATTTGAATATGTAGTGGCCGGTGGCAAGGCCATAACGCCTCCGCTAGAGGCATGCAAAAATATAGATTGTTGTTTCCATTTTGAACACACAGGCAGTGTGGGCGAAAAAGCTCAAGAAGAAGTGGGTCATTGGGAAGGAAAAAGTAGAGAAACTTGTGGGAAAAATCTAGAGATAACTTAATCGATTGAAATATTTGAGGTAATCCGAACCTTGCAAAGAATACAAAACTTGATTTTGTGTCTTTCCTTCCTTATTATGAAATGATATCCTATCACTTTGTATGTTGATTTGTTTATTATTGTATAGTAAATGCATTTAGAGGAATTCCATGGCCTTGGGCCATATGGCATGGCAACGACCACTGTGGGTCACTCGACCTGCATTATAAAGTATGAGTTATTTCCTTTAGAAGCCATGTGGCTAGCTCTCTGAGCTAAGCCAAGCCTTAAAATGATAAGTTCAGGTTGTTTTCTTTAAGATCGCACCCACGTAAAAGCTATGCAATGGGCATCAAAATTTCTATTCCATTCCACTATATATTATAAAGAAGATACATTGTTGTGGACCACTCAGTGATCCCATGAAGGAGGGTTTATAACCCTACATTTTATTTTCTTAAGGTTTGTTTCCTCCTTAGCGGTTGGCCAAGGTTCGACAAGGCTCAAGAGCCCAATTTTTAACTTGTTTAGCTTTTAAAATGTATAGCCAGTATGGCTATATGATTTAAATCCAAAGATAGTGTAAACGTTATCGTTATTTATTTTGTGTAGGATCGATTAAGATCTGGGAGACCCCTCTAAATATTGTACATTTTCTTGTATTTTATCCGAAGCATGTTATTGAATGGGATGATAACAACATAGAGGACTGTGTCCAATGTTTCTAAGCCTTGCAATGTATAAAGGAACTATCTTTTGATAAAGATTTGACCTTGTTCGATGAGAACAGAGGCATGAAATCCATGATTAAATACATACAAGCTCGACATGTACAATGTCTCTACATGCATGGTATTAAAATAATAAGCTACATGGGAAAGTTTCTAATATATTAATGATGTTTAGGAAGGAGGATCTCGACCCCTTTGAGGATTGGTTGACTCTAAGAAACCATAGTTTGTTGTTGCAACCTATAGGGCCTGATTATTATCTGAAGATTAGGCATTCTGTCCTTATGTATGAAATAGGGCAATTTTGACTTGATTATTTTCTATTTTGTTTCTTCTATTTAACAATGAACACATGCTTGTAAAATGATAATTTCTCATGTGAGCAGCTAGAGATCTGTAACAGAGAAAATGACAATACTTAATTTTACATATATCTGATTCATTGAAAAAAGAATGTGGATGTTCTTTTTCATGCAACTCTATTGAGTTTAAAAGTTATCTTTATAGCTGAAACAACATGATTTATAATTGTTTAAATGATGAATGTACATAAGTGAGCAGCTTGTTTATAACTATTTAGTAGGAAACAACTTATCTTCTATTCAAACCATGAATGTACATATGCAAACAGCTAGTTTAGCAACTATTTAGTAGGAAACAACATTTTTTCTATTCAAACTATGAATTTACATATGCAAACAACTAGTTTTGCAGCTGTTTAGTAGGAAATAGTACTCAATTTTCTTAAACAATGTATTTTATTTAAGTAAACAACAAATGTTATAGAAACACAGTAGTGAAAATGCTTAAACAGTATATGTGAAACTATTAGCACAAGACTTGTTCAGTTTTCTTAACTTGACAATGTAACGTCAATTATAACACTATCTAAGATTGCAATTTTAATTAAAGATTATTTTAGAATGTATGAATAAACTTAAACATTAGTAGGCACATATATGTGTATGCACATAGACTTCATTTATGTACATACACATACTTGTAACATACCTTCTTTTGTTTTAGTACAATTTAAAGAAAAATGCTTAAGTTGTTAAGTAGAAACTAGTCACAAGAATTCAATATGACTGATTACTGAAATACTCTGTGAATCATCAATTCTGATTTTGTGTTTGAGTATAGATCTGTATTTTGTCTCTTCTTGAGGAAATTTATGATGGATATTTGATACTTGAATAGAATGGTGATACCTCAGTTGACTAGAGCATCTATGGGTAGTTTCTGCTAGAGGGTAGAAAGTTGTTATAGTAGAAAGTTACCTTTTGGGATGGGTGTTGAAATGGAACTTTAGAGAGTATAGGTCTGTTCTACTAGAACCTATTGTTTTCTATTGTTGCAACACACTTATTATGCTTTTCCAAGCAATATTGTTCATTGTGTATGACATGAATGAACTCTGTGATTTCACTCTGTCATTCCTAGCATAGATCTTGCACTTTCTTTTCTAGCATATAGATAGAAATTGCATGTTGATGTTTGGGAACACACAAGATTCCACCTTGTAGGTTGTTCTCTTGCTATTTTTTTTGTGTAGGGTCAGGAATTCTTCAAGTTAGAAGAATACTAGGGAAGCGTAAGCTTCATGGTTGGGCAGTAAAGCACTTCAACCATGTTCTCATTCACCAATAGAGGCGAGCATTGAAGAAGAACCTTAGTTGTTCACTAGACTATTACAGTCTATGCTGTAACTTGATGTAAAAATAATTTATGCACTTGATAGAAAATGTACTATGTAATGAAATTGTGGCCTTAAGAGCCAAGTGAAACTAGATATTGTAATTTGAGTTTTGAAGTGAATATAAGAATCTTGAATCATTTTAAATTGACATGTGTAGCTATGACTGAGCCATTATTGTTGTCTTTTTTAAATTGAAGTATATTTATGTGTCATTTATAATAATATTAATTAAGTAATAATTTGGAATGGGTTATTACATTTGATATTGGAGCTTAGGGTTCAACTCTAGGCCTTTTGAGTCTACCATAGTTGACTAGGGTAGTTGACCCTTGACCCAAAAATTGAAGTCCTGAGAATTGACAAAACCTAAATTGAATGCAGTAATGGGAAGGTCAAAGGCATGATGAAGGAAAGGGAAAAATATTAGAACCCCATGCAAGAATGACGTAAAGGAAGGAAACACCAAGGTAGAGGTTCCACCAAAAATTCCTGATGACGAAACTCTTGCTTGGGCTCTTACACGAATCAAGCTAGAGAGAGGCTTGAAGATTGAGGAGAGGCAAACACCAAAGATCAAAAGGCCTTCTGCAATCTTGGACTGGCCTCTCGGATGTGGACCTAATGCACCCTTGTTGACCAAAGAGGAAAAAGAGAGCCTACATGATCAACCATCCTCTTCTGTAAAGTTTGATGTAAACTTAGATGATGATCTAGAGGAATGTCCTCTTTCTGATATCAAGAAATTAGAATGATGTAACTCAAAGCCTAATGTAAATAAACGTCTATTGACTCACCGTAAATATAAATAAAATCATATAATATTTTTTTGGTGTATTCAATGAGAGACTCTAAAAATGTGTATCTTGCTTGAATGTGTATGTATTCTATGGAAGGAGGATGTATAGCATATGAAATTGTAATAGAATATACAAGAGCAGAACACAATTAAAGTAGGAGCCTTGTGTTAAAGATCACGATAAATGTGGTGTTTAATAGGATAGAATGTGGGAGGACATCATGAAGTGACCACAGAGTATGAGGGTGTAATGGTCCCAATAAAATAGGAAATTTGAACATATTAAAGAGGCTGGAGGCATATTCTAGGAAACTTAGTTGGAAAAAGGAGTCTCACATAAGGAGCACATAGAGCAAGAAGTCTTTGAGTGGCATGCTGGGGCCAGGGGCACTTTGGGAGAGATGTTAGAATCCAAGGGAGGCAGTGGTCAGAGGGGAGGCCGAGGTCCATGAAGAGGTGAATTAAGGAGAGCTTGGAAAAAGGAACCTTAAAAAGGAGGTAAAGCAAGCACTTAAGTTTGCAGTGGGTGCAGAAACTATTTGGACTAGGGTTGGAGAGCTTAGGTTGCTCTGTGGGAGAATGTTTGGGCTCTGCGGCCAGCAGCACACGAACAGAGCTTCAGGAACTGCTGGGGCTACATGCTCTGACTCTTAGAGTGAAGCAGCTGGCATGCAGTGGACTCAGCTGGGGACGATAAATCTAGGCCCCAGCACAGAATCACTTGGGAACTCTTCCTCCCTAGATTTCAATAAAAGATGGATTATTGGCTTTCTTTGACAAAGAAAATGAAGTAAGGAATTTTAGAACTTAACAAAGGAGGGAAATATAATTTGTAATTAGGTATTGAAGAAAAGTTCACAAACTGTTTGAGGTATGTGCCTCAGTAACAGGGGGATGAATAGTTCTGTATTTAGAAATTTATAATGGGAATTAGACCCCACATAGGAGCTGAGGTGGATATGCATGAACCTCAAACCATGAATGAAGTTTTTCAGAAAGCCAACAAACAAGAATAAAAGCTACATCAGTTATCCAATCTTCACAATGATTCAAGTTCTAAGTCTTGGTATGAAAAGAAGAAATTTCATAAGGGAGACAAGAGCCATTAGATTTGTAATCTCAAGAGGGGAAGTAAATTGCAAGACAAAGGTGAAGATGGTAATTGTGGAAAGAACAAGAAATAAAATAAAAGCAAGGGTAAGGACGACCAAAAGTAGAAAGGCCTTAGAGAGGAAAATCCAGGAGGTCATAAAGAACCTTAAGATGGATGCTATACTTATGGAGGCAATCAATATACCTCAAATTATACTTAGTGGACAAACTTCCAAAGGGAAGGAAGCTATTAGAAGAATCGCCAGATCCACGCTGTAATGGACAATAGACATGTAGAATAGCAGGCTTCACCAATTCAGCTACGGGTAAGCTCTATGGCCAAAATGTCTCTATCTTAATTGATATTGGAGCTACTGAATGTTTTGAAGATCTTAGAATAATATCTAAGATACCCATTAGTCCTAGGTACATGGAAAAATCATGGGCTGTCTAGTAAGGTAATCATGTAGAGTGGAGGATAGATACCTATCTCTTTTGCAATGTGTTAGAATTTCCAACTTTTCAAACTCATGTCAACTTGTATGTGGCACCCTTAGGCTCATATGATGTAATTTTGGGAATAAATTGGTTAAATGAGCATAAAGCTATAGTGAACTATGAGGATAATGGTCAACTATCTGGATGATTATGGAAAAATAGTTGAGGTTTGTGGAATGCAAAGATCCTTAGAGCTTAGACAGGTTTATGCAATGTAGCTCAAGAAGGCTCATTGAAAAGGGTGTGCAATTTATGCAGTGGATGTTAGTAATCCTAACAACAAGGAGCCAAATTTAGATGACTATCTTATTCCTAAGGAGTTACAAGACGTATTCCCTAAAGAACTTACGGAGTTGCCTCTAAAGCAGGAATTCAATTTTTCCATCGACCTAGTCCCAAGAGCTACGTCTCAATCCAAGGCACCTTATCAAATGACGAGAACACAAATTTATGAGTTGAAGACCCAAATAATGGAACTATTGGGAAAGTGACTCATAAGAACTAGTGTGTCTCCTTTGGGAGTTCCAATTATTTTTGTGAAAAAGAAGGATGGAACTTTGCGTTTGTGTATAGATTATCCGATGTTGAACAAGGTTACCATCAAGAATCAGTACCAACTCCTAAGGATTGATGAGCTATTTGATCAAATGAAGGGAGCAATGGTGTTCTCCAAGATAGATCTCAGATCGAGGTACCATCAATTGAGGATTAAGGAAGAAGATATTCTAAAGACTGCATCTAGAACTCGGTATGGACATTACAATTTCATAGTGGTACCTTTCAGTTTTACTAATGCACCAACAACCTTTATGAACCTTATGAATAGCATATTCAAAGACTGCTTGGATGATTTTATTATGATCTTTATTGATGAAATCTTAGTCTACCCAAAGACTATCAAAGAGCATGATAGGCACTTGAGGATAGTTTTTCAATGACTGAAAGAAAGGAAACTCTTTGGGAAGCTATCCAAGTGCTCATTATATCAGGATAGAGTGCACTATTTGGGCCATATCATTTTAGCAGAAGGAGTTTCCATAGACCCCTAAAAGTTCAAGGCAATCGTAGAATGGAAAGTTCCTTAGAATGTGTCAGAAGTCCATAGCTTCATGGACCTCACATGATACTATAGGAAGTTTGTGCAAGGGTTCTCCTAAATTGCATCTCCTATTACCTCACACCAAAGGAAGGGAACACTGTTTGAATCAATCAAGAAATACGAGCAAGCATTCCAACTCTTGAAGGAGAGGCTCATGACAACACCATCGTTAACTATCCATGATCCTAATGGGAGATTCAAAGTAATCACAAATTCCTCTGAAGAAGGATTGGGAGCAGTATTAATGCAAGATGAACAAGTAGTGGCATATGAATCAAGAAAGCTTAAGCAACACGAAGTAAACTATGTGCCTCATGATTTGGAATTGGAAGCCATAGTTCATTCCTTACTAATGTGAAGGTATTAGCTTTTGGGAAAGCCATTTGAACTCAAGAAAAACCACTTGGGGTTGAGATACATATTTACCCAGCCAAACCTCAATGCACAACAAAGAAGGTGGCTAGAATTCCTTAGTGAGTATGATTTTGGAATTTAATACATAAAAGGAAAGGAGAATATGGTGGTTGTTGCTCTTAGTAGACAAAGAAATATGAGAGCCATGATCTCAACAAGGTATAACTTGAGGCGACAAGTAATACAGAATCTACCAGGGGATGGGCACTATGAAAGAGTGAAGAACACCCTAGCAGAAAATCCTTCGGATCATCAGTTTGATGGTTACGAGGTCAAACCAGATAGTATTTTGAGGTACTAGAGAAGAATGTACATTCCCAACTCTAGAGAGCTAAGGAAGTTGGTTTTTGGAAGAAGTTCACAATGCACCTTATTCAGGACACCCTGAACGATCCAAGATAATCGTGGAGTTGAAGAATCTGTATTTTTTGCCTAAACTCAAGAAGGATGTAGTGGAGTACGTAACCATATGGTTAGAGTGCCAGTGAGTCAAGGCTGAGCATGCACACCCAATCGGGTTATTGTATCCTCATGAAATACCTAAGTATAAATGGCAGGTGATCAGTATGGATTTTGTACAAGGGTTGCCATTGAGGAAGAATAAGCATGATGCCATCTTGGTAGTGATTGATAAGTTGACCAAGGTTGCACATTTCATTCTAGGAAACCTTAAGGATGGATCATTGAACCTAGCTAAGAAATTTGTCTAGGAAATCTTCCGTTTGCATGGAGTACCAGAGACTATCATATCTGACAGGGACACAAAGATGACCTCAAGGTTTTGGATGACCTTGAATGAATCATTAAGGACTAAATTGAATTTTAGCTCATCTTATCATCGTCACACTAATGAACAGACAAAGAGGGTGAATCAGGTAGTCAAAGATCTCCTCTGAATGAATTGTATGGACCAATAGTATAAGTGGGAAGAATATTTGACTTTGGTAGAGTTTACTTACAATAAATCCTATTATAAATCCTTAGGCATGACACCATTTGAGGCCTTGTATGGGTGAAAGTTTCGTACCCTCATCAATTGGGATAAGTTGGAGGATAGGATCATAGTAGGACATAAAATGCTTAAGGAAACATAAGAACAAATGAGGGTCATTAAGAGCAGATTGAAAGAGGTGGCAGACCGACAAAAGAGTTATATCGACAAGAAATAAACTCTTAGACAGTTCACAACAGGGGAGAAAGTTTTCTTGAGATTTAAACCTCATAAGAGCTCTATTAATTTTGGAAAGTCTTCCAAGTTGGCCCCGAGATATGTGGGACCATTTAAAGTCTTGGAAGTGATTAACCTAGTTGCTTATAGACTAATTCTACCACCTACTCTAGCTTGACTTCATAATGTGTTTCATGTTTCCTTGCTTAAGCCATATCATCCTGATGTGACTCATGTTCTTGATTGGAAATCCTTGCAGGTATAGGATCCAAGAGTGGTGCTAGTGGAGCTCATTAGAATCCTGGATAGACACAACGCTAAGTTGTGAAGAAGAGATATTGCTTAGTAAAAGGTCCAATGAGATTAGTACTCAGAGGATAGTGATACTTGGGGGGATGCAGAAGAAATAGAACACTCCTTTCCACACTTGCTTTCTTGAAAAAAAACTTTGTAATTTTGTTTGAGATTTTTGGTTTGAGATACTATGATATTTCGGCAAGTTTCGATGAACAGGAGAACTAGACATTATATTTTATGTAGATATTGAAAATGGAACATATATTTTGAAATGATGTTAGAAATAGACATATGGCCATGTGATTATTGAAATAGACATATGGGAAATGATGTTAGGAAAAATGAACCCCATATATTTCATGTAGCAGATGTTGCAGGAAATAGACATATATTTTGCAGTAAGAGATGTTGAGGAATAGAGATAGATAGTCGAAATTTACATTATGATGTTGATTTTATTTGACCTTTTTTTGACATCGAGGGGCCGATGTCTCTTCAAGAGAAGGGATGTCATGGCAATTTTTATTTCATATTTATTTAAATGTGGGGAAGAAGTGCTTGAATTGTCTGATGAGTTTGGGAATTTGAAATATTAAATGGAGATTATGGAAAATTCAAAAATTGAATATAAGGAGTTTCAACTAATAATTGAATTTATGAATTTTTGGAAAATATTTTTTTATGTCATCAAGAATTGAATGTTACTGATCAATTTTCAAGTGAAAGTGTGTGTAGTTGCAAGGTGACAGGTTGAAGGATGAGAACACGGTTGAAGTAGGATTGTTTAGCCAGATCAAACAGTAAGCTAGTTGGAATTTGGGTGCACACCCCACAAAAGACATGATGACTTGCATTTAAATAAAATTGCATATTTCAGAGAACGAAATCTCTTGATTTGAACTGTTTCAGTGTTTGAAAATATATGGCTTGTAGATATAAAATTTGTCTATTTGAACTTTTAAAAGGAGGGCTCGAAAAACTTCCTTTTAATATATATAGATATAATAATATATATATATATTTATATATTATATATGTATATATATGTATTTATATATATGCATGTATATATATATAATATTATATACATATATATATGTATATGTACTCCTCCACTCCTCTTTCTTTCCTATACTCTCTCCTTTCTCTCTGTCTCCTCCATCTTTCTCTTTCACTCCTCTCTTTTCTCACTCCTCCTCTCCTCTATCCTACCACCACCACCTAAAACCCTACCACCACCACCCACCACCACCCCTTCCATACCACCACCACCACCACTGCTCTCTTTTCAAGTTAAGATATTTATATAATGTATGGATAAATATAACAAACAATTATACATGAAAGTATATATATATATATATATATATAAATCTGTACACACATATATTATGTATGTAAATAAAGTTGAATACATACATACATACATACATACATGACATACATATACATATGTATATGTATATGTGTGTTGTGTGTGTAAATGCAATAGTAGAAAGTATGGTAAATAAGAATGGAACCATTCAAATAAATATAGAATATATATATATATATATATATATATATATTTGAATACATATTAAAACTTAAATGTGTCTAATTCAATTTGATAACTGATAGAATTCTAATATTGGGTTGTCAATTAAATCGAATAAGATTATGGAATTATGGACTTCCATGGAATTAATAGTGATATTTGAATATGTAGTGGCTGACGACAAGGCCATAAAGCCTCTACTAGAGGCATGCAAAAATATAGATTGTTGTTTCCATTTTGAACACACAGGCAGTGTGAGAAAAATAGCTTAGGAAGAAGTGGGTCATTGGGAAGGAAAAAGCAGAGAAAATCTTGGGAAAAATCTAGAGATAACTTAATCGATTGCAATATTTGAGGCAATCCAAACCTTGCAAAGAATACAAAACTTGATTTTCTGTCTTTCCTTCTTTATTATCAAATGATATCCTATTACTCTATGTCAATTTATTTATTATTCTACAATAAGTGTATTTAGAGGAATGCCATGGCCTTAGGCAATATGGCATGGTGACAACCACTATGGGTCGCTCGACCTACATTGTAAAGTATGAGTTCTTTCCTTTAGAATCCATGCGGCTAGCTCTCTGAGCTCAGTCAAGCCTTAAAATGATAAGTTCAAGCTATTTTCTTTAAGATCACACCCACGTGCAAGCGATGCAATGACCATCAAAATTTCTATTCTGTTCCACTGTATATTATAAAGAAGATACATTGTTGTGGATTTCTTAGTGATCCCATGAAGGAGGGCTTATAACCCTATGTTTTATTTTCTTAAGGTTTGTTTCCTCCCTAGCGGCTGGCCGAGGCTCGACGAGCCTCAAGAGCTCAGTCTTTAACTTGTTTAGCTTTTAAAATGTATAACCAATATGGCTATCAGATTTAAATCCAATGACAATGTAAATTTTGTCATTATTTATTTTGTGTAAGATTGATTACGATCTGGGAGACCCCTCTAAATACTGTATTTTCTTGTATTTTACCCAAACCATGTTATCGAATGGGATGATAACAACAAAGGGGGCTGTTTCAAATGTTTCAAAGCCTTGAAATGGATAAATGTTGTCTTTTGGTAAAGATTCAAACCTGTTCAATGAGAATAGAGGCATGAAATCCATGATTGAATACATACAAGGTCGACATGTAGGATATCTCTGCATGCATGGTATTAAAACAGTAAGCTACATGGGAAAATTTCTAATATATTAATGATGTTTAGGAAGGAGGATCTTGACCCCTTTGAGGATAGGTTGAATCCGAGCAACCATAGTTTATTGTTGCAGCCTATAGGGCCTGATTATTATCTAAACATTAGTCATTCTGTCCTTTTGTATGAAACAGGGCAATTTTGACTTCATTATTTTCTATGCAATGTGAAAGAACCATTTTGTTCCTTCTGTTTAACAGTGAACACATGCTTGTAAAATGATCATTTCTCATGTGAATACCTAGAGATCTGTAATAGAGAAAATGACAATATTTGATTTTATATATATGTTATTCATTGAAAAAGGAATGTGGATGTTCTTTTGCATGCAACTCTGTTGAGTTTAAAAGTTATCTTTATAGCTGAAACAACATGATTTATAATTGTTTAAATGATGAATGTACATAATTGAGTAGCTTGCTTATAACTATTTAGTAGGAAATGACAATTCTTCTGTTCAAACTATGAATGCACATATGCAAACAAGTAGTTTTTCAACTGTTTAATAGGAAACAAAATTTCTTCTATTCAAAATATGAATGTACATATGCAAACAACTATTTTTACAACTATTTAGTAGGAAATAGTACTTGATTTTCTTAAACAATGAATTTTCTTTAAGTAGACAACAAATGTTATAGAAACATAGTAGTGAAAATGCTTAAATAGTATGTGTGAAACTGTTAGCATAAGACTTGTTCTATTTTGTTAACTTGACAATGTAATGTCAATTAGAACACTATCTAAGATTGGAATCTAAATTAAAGATTATTTTTGAATGTATGCACAAACTTAAACATTAGTAGGAACATATATGTGTTTGCACATAGAATTCGTCTATGTACATACACATACTTGTGACATGCCTTCTTTTGTTCTTAGTACAATTTAAAGAAAAATGCTTAAGCTATTAAGTAGAAACTAGTTATAAGAATGATATGACTGATTATTGAAATACTCTGTGAATCATCAATTCTGATTTTCTATTTGAGTATAAATCTATATTTTTTCTCTTCTTGAAGACATTTATGAATGGATATTTCATACTTGAATAGAACAATGATACCTTAGTTGACTAGAGCATTTGTGGGTAGTTGGTGCTAGAGGGTAGAAAGCTATTATAGTAGAAAGTTACCTTCTGGGATGGGTTCCGAAATGGAGTCAAAGAGTATAAGTTTTCTTTACCAAAACCTATTGTTTGTTGTTGTTGCAACACACTTATTATGCTTGGCCAAACAATATTTTTTATTATGTATGCATGAATGAACTCTGTGATTTCACTTTCTGCCATTCCTAGCATAGATCTTGCACTTTCTTTTTTAGCATATAGATAAAAATTGCATGTTGATGTTTGGGAACACACCAGAATCCACCTTACAGGTTGTTCTCTTGCTAAACTTTCTATGCAAGGTCAAGAATTCTTCAAGTTAGAAGAACAACGGGGAAGCGTAAGCTTCGTGGTTGGGCAGTAAAGTGCTTGAACCTTGTTCTCATCCACTACTAGAGGTGAGCGTTGAAGAAGAACCTTAGTTGTTCACCAGACTATTAGAGTCTATGTTGTAACTTGATGTAAAAATTGTTTATGTACTTGATAGAAAATGAACTATGTGATGACATTGTGGCCTTAGGATCCAAGTGAAAATTTATATTGTAATTTGACTTTTGAAGTGAATATAAGAATTTTGACTCATTTTAAATGGACATGTGTAGCTATGATTGACAATAGCCACTAGTGTTGTCTTTTTAAATTGGAGTATATTCATGTGTCATTTATAATAATATTAATTAAGTAATAATTTGGAATGGGTTATTACATTTGGTATCAGAGCTTAGGGTTCAACTCTAGGCCTTTTGAGTCTACCATTGTTGACTAGGGTAGTTGATCCTTGACCCAAAAATGGAAGTCCTGAGAATTAACCAAACCTAAATTGAAAGTAGGAATGGGAATGGAATAGGCAGCATGAAGGAAAGGGAAAATTGTTAGAACCCCACACAAGAATTACGTAAAGGAAGGAAACACCAAGGTAGAGGTTCCACGAGAAATTCTCAATGAAACAACTCTAGTCCAAGCTCTTACGCAACTCAAGCTAAAGAGAGGCTTGAAGGTTGAGGAGAGGTGAACACCAAAGATCAAAAATCCTTCTGCAATCTAGGACTAGCCTCTAGGGTGTGGATCCAATGCACCCTTGTTGACCAAAGAGGAAAAAGAGAGCCTACGCGCTCAACCATCCTCTTCTATAAAGTCTGATGTAAAATCAGATGATGATCTAGAGGAATGTCCTCTTTCTGATACCAAGAAATCAGAATGATGTACAAGTCAAAGCCTAATGTAAATAAGGGTCTATTGACTCACCCTAAATATAAATAAAATCAGATAATATTTTTTTGGTTTGCTTAATGAGAGACTCTAAAATGTGTGTATCTTGCTTGAATGTGTATGTCTTCTATGTTGAAGGATGTATGCATATGAAAATTATGTGATGTAGCATAAGAATGTTTATTCATAGAACCTTGTGTTGAGATGTGATAAATGTGACTATGTTGCAGGATAAGTGTGAGACATCATGGTGACCACTAGGAAAGACGGGGGTGGTAGTGGTCCCAATAACAAATTGAACAAGAGACTAGAGTAGATTATAGAGCTTATGAATCGGAAAGAGTCTCACATGGACCACATAGAGAAAGAAGTATGAGTGGCATGCAAGTACCAGGACTATAAGAATGTAGAAGAAAATCAAGGAAACAGTGGTCTAGGGGCAAGTCTAGGAGGGCGAATTGAAGTAGAGCTTGGAAAAGACCTCAAAAGAGTAGCATTGCCCAAGTTTGATGGTAAAGCTATTGGAACTAGAGCTAAATCTTGGATTATAGAAATGGAAAAATACTTTGGGCTCCATAAACTTTTTGAACAAACTAAGGTGGCATGGGCTACGTATCAGCTCTCAGGTGAAGCAGCGATGTGGTGGGATAATGAGAAGTTAGAAAAAAATCTACAGCCTGTTGAGATCACTTGGGAAATCTTCCTCCTAGCTTTCAGAAAAAAGATGGTTACCACAACTTTTCTTTGACAAGAAAATGATAGAATTTCATAAATTAACAAAGGGAAATATGGCTGTAATTCAGTATTGGGAAAAGTTCACAAACTTGTTGAAGTATGTGCCTTGGTAACAGGGGGATGAATGGTTCCGTATTCAAAAATTTATAATGGGAATTAGATGCCACATAGGAGCTGAGGTGGATATGCATGAACCTTAGAACATGAATGAAGTTTTTCAGAAAGCCACCCAAGAGGAACAAAAGCTACATCAGTTATTCAATCTTCACAACGATTCAAGTTCTAAGTCTTGGTATGAAAAGAAGAAATTTCATAAGGGAGACAAGAGCCATTGTATTTGTAATCTCAAGAGGGGAAGTGAATTGCAAGACAAAGGTGAGGATGGTAATTTTGGAAAGAACAAGAAAGAAAATAAAAGAAAGGGTAATAAGGATGAACAAAAGCAGAATGGCCTTAGAGAGGACAAGCCAGGAGGTCGTAAAGGACCTCGAGATTGATGCTATACTTGTGGAGGAGATCAATATGTCTCAAATTATACTTAGCAAATGAACTATCGAAGGGAAGGAAGCTATTAGAAGAATCACGAGATCCACACTGCAGTGGACAACATACATGCAAAATACCAGGATTCACCAATTCAGCTAACAAGTAAGCTCTATTGCCAATCTATCTTTATCTTAATTGATACTAGAGCTATTGAATGTTTTGTAGATCCTAGAATAATGTCTAAGATACCCATTAGATCCGAGTACGTGGAAAAATCATGGACTGTCTA
This sequence comes from Sequoia sempervirens, assembly GCA_007258455.2. NCBI lineage: Eukaryota > Viridiplantae > Streptophyta > Pinopsida > Cupressales > Cupressaceae > Sequoia > Sequoia sempervirens. The sequence goes on along the minus strand of VDFB02379711.1, from coordinate 190,137,322 downwards.
GTATGGTAATCAAGCAGAGTAGAGGGTAGATACCTGTCTCTTTTGCAGTGAGTTAGAACTTCCAACTTTTCAAACTCAGGAAAACTTGTATGTGGCACCCTTAGGATTATATGCTGTAATTTTGGGAATAAATTAGTTAACTAAGCATTAAGCCATAATGAACTATGAGAATAAGGTGGTCAACTATCTGGATGATTATGGAATAATAGTTGAGGTTTGTGGAATATAGAGATCCTAAAAGCTTAGACATATTTCTGCAATGCAGCTAAAGAAGGCTCATCGAAAGGGGTGTGCAATTTATGCAGTACATGTTATTAATCTTGACAACAAGGAGCCATATTTAGATGACTATCCTATTCTTAGGGAGTTCCAAGATGTATTCCTTGAAGAAATTACAGAGTTTCCTCCAAAGCGGGAATTCAATTTTTCCATTGACCTAGTCCTAAGAGCTGAGCCTCAATTCAAGGCACTTTATCAAATGACCACTACAAAAATTTATGAGTTGAAGGCCTAGCTAATGGAATTGTTGGGAAAGGGACTCATAAGACCGAGTGTGTCTTTTTGGGGACCATTGGTTGTTTTTTTAAAAAAGAAGGATTGAACTTTGTGTCTATGTATAGATTGTTTGACGTTGAACAAGGTTACCATCAAGAACCGGTACCCACTCCCGAGTATTGATGAGCTGTTTGATCAAATTCAAGGGAGCAACAGTGTTCTCCAAGATAGATCTCAAATCAAGGTACCATCAATTGAGAATTAAGGAAGAAGATATTCTGAAGACTGTATTTAGAACTTGGTATGGACATTAGGATTTCATAGTGGTACCTTTCAGTTTAAATAATGCACCAATAGTATTTATGAACCTTATGAATAGCGTATTCAGAGACTGCTTAGACAATTTTGTTCTGATATTTATTGATGAAATCTTAGACTACTCAAAGACTATCAAAGAGCATGGTAGGCACTTGAGGATAGTTTTTCAATGACTAAGAGAAAGGAAACTCTTTGGGAAGCTCTCCAAGTGCTCATTCTATCAGGATAGAGCACACTATTTGGGCCATATCATTTCAGTGGAAGGAGCTTCCATACACCCCAAAAAAGATCAAGGAAATTGTGGAATGGCTAGTGCCTCATAATGTGTCAAAAGTCCATAGATTCATGGGCCTTGCAGGATACTATAGGAAGTTTGTGTAAGGGTTATCTAAGATTGTATCTCCTATTATCTCACTCCAAAGGACGGGAACACGTTTTGAATGGACTGAGAAATGTGAGAATCCATTCAAACTCCTGAAGGAGAGGCTCATGACAACACTGGTGTTAACTATCCATGATCCTAATAGGAGATTCACAGTAATCACAGATGCCTCCAGAGAAGGATTGGGAGCAGTATTAATGCAAGGTGGACAAGTAGTGGCATATAAATCAAGAAATCTTAAGTAATGCGAAGTAAACTATGCACCTCATGATTTGGAATTGGCAACAATAGTTCATGCCTTATTGATGTGGAGGAATCACCTTTTTGGAAATCCATTCAAACTCAAGACAAACCACTTGGGGTTGAGATACATATTTACCCAGCCAAACCTTAATGCACGACAAAAAAGCTAGCTAGAATTCCTTAGTGAGTATGATTTTGGAATTTAATACATAAAAGGAAAGGAGAATAGAGTGGCTAATGATCTTAGTAGATGAAGATATATGATAGCCATGATCTCAACAAGGTCTAACTTGAGGCGGAAAGTAATTCAGAATCTGCCAGGGGATGAGTACTATGAAAGAGCGAAGAACGCCCTAGCAGAAAATCCTTTAGATCATCAATTTGATGGGTACAAGGTCAATCCAAATGATATTTTAAGGTAAGAGAAGAATGCATATTCATAACTCTATAGAGCTAAGGAAGCTGGTTTTAGAAGAAGTTCACAATGCACCTTACTCAGGACACCCTAAACTATCCAAGATGATTGCAGAGTTGAAGACTCTATATTTTTTTCCTAAAATCAAGAAGGATGTAGTGGAGTATGTAGCCAAATGCTTGGATGCTAGTGATTCAAGGTTGAGCATGCACACCCAACTGGGTTATTGTATTCTCATGACATACGTGAGTATAAATTATAGGTGATCAGTATGGATTTTGTACAAGGGTTATCATTGAGCAAGAATAATCATGATGTATCTTGGTTGTGATTGATAAGTTGACCAAGGTTTTTCATTTCATTCCGGGAAACCTTAAGGATGGGTCGTTGAACCTAGCTAAGAAATTTGTCCAGGAGATCTTTCGTTTGCATGGAGTGTTAGAGAATATCATATCTGATAGGGACACAGGGATGACCTCAAGGTTTTGGATGACCTTAAATCCAACATTGGGGACTAAATTAAATTTTAGCTCGAATTATCATCCTTAGATTGATGGGCTGATAGAGAGGGTGAATCAGGTAGTCGAAGATTTCCTTCAAATGTATTGTATGGACCAATAGTATAAGTGGGAAAAATATTTTCCTTTGGTAGATTTTTCTTACAATAACTCCTATCATACATCCTTAGGCATGGCACCATTTGAGGCCTTGTATGGGAGGAAGTGTCATACCCCCATCAGTTGGGATAAGTTGGAGGACAAGATCATAGTAGGACCTAAAATGCTTAAGGAAGTGGAAGAACAAATGAGGGTCATTAAGAGCAGATTGAAAGAGGTGACAAACCACCATAAGGGTTATGCCAAAAAGAACTAAACTCTTAGATAGTTCACAACATGGGAGAATGATTTCTTGAGATTTAAACCTCATAAGAGCTCTATTTCTTTTGGAAAGTCTTCCAAGTTGACCTCAAGATCTATGTGGGATTGTTTGAAGTCTTGGAAGTGATTAACCTAGTTGCTTATTGGACCACAGAAAAATGGATCTTGGACATTTTCATGGTCATTTAGGTCTTTCTCCTATGATGCTTGACTTATTTTGCTTAGATTTAATGTTGCAACAGTAACTTAAACATTCACATTAGGTCTTAAATATTTAAATTATGATGTCTTGTGAAGTGTTGTAACACTTTTCTACACTTTTCTAGACTCTTCTTATATAATTAATCTAAATATTCCCTTTTTATCCCTTACCAAGTTTTATTTAAAAGTGTTGTAAAGTCTTGTAACAAGATTTCACACTTTCTTGGGCTTTTCACCACTAATTACACCTTTCTTATGCTTTATTTGGCCCCTTTATGCACTTATAGGTCTTAATTAAGTGTGTTTTTGAATACAAACCCAAAAAACAACATTAAAAGAAATTTAATTTCTGAAACCCACTTGTAAGCCTAGAGTGGGACCCATTCACCATGGGTGGTGAATGAGTCCCTCTTAGCACAAAATTCAAAATAAATTCAAATTTCTTTTGGGTTTTTATTCATTAAGACCTTATGTCGGCCTGTGATGTATTCTTGGGTTGTTAGGGAATAAGTGTGTATAAATAAGTGTTTTTCCATCCATTTTAACCCCCATTCATCTCATTCTCTCATTCATCACCAATTATCATTCTTGCATTCTAAGCATCATTGCATCATTTGATCAAGCAATTATCTTAGCATCTTGGAGCAGCCATTGACATATCTTTAGACTTCAACAATAAGGTTTTGGTCTTGTAGGAAGATTTTCCAAAGAAATAGGTGTTGAAAAGTGGTCATCAAGTCATCAAAGTGATTCAAGTCAACTAAATTGTAATTCAAGCTTGGAGAGAACATTCAACTCGTTTTCTATAGAGTGGACTCCATCAACTAGACATCAATGTTGAATGAGTCCCTCTAGCCATCAATAGTGATTTTTGTCACATTCCAGAATCTTCCAGCATGAAAATTTCATCTCTAGGTGCACTATGTTCACTCTCATTCAATTCTGATTTCATTTGTTTGTGTTTCTAGTTCATTTCTGCATATCACACTGTGTTTTCAAACACTTCACATTTCATTAGTTTTTCATAAATAATCAATCAATTTTATCAATTTTCTGCATTTAGGACATTGCATTTAGGCATAATTCCATCATAGATACATTAGTTTGAGTGAACCACCACAATTTTTGGGCCTATCTCTCTCCTTTTTAGGTGAAAATCCCTAAGAGAGCAAGAGTACATAGCCCCCCCCAAAAATTGATGGTTCATTTTGGTGAAACTGAATATTGAACATAATATTTCTGATTTTCACTGTATTTACATCCTAGGACCATAGTATTAGCTTTTGCATTAGATTTTTGCATTGTTTTTGCATCCTAGGATTTACAAATTTGCATTAGTGTTAAAATATTATATAGATTTCATTTTTGTACTTCAAAACATTATGAAAACTAAAATTCTGCATTTGCATCCCTATTTTGCATTTAAAAACCATAAAAATCACTTTAACTTTAAAAAAAAACATAAAAAATTCCACCCCTAGACTCATTCACCACCCTGGGTGAATAAGTCCAGTTGCACATTCTGAACTGCATTTTTAGCCATTTTCTGGATATTTTCCGCATTATAGTATTTTGCTAAAAATTTCTATCATACTTTCCATATTTTCTATTTTATCTTCTTTCTTGCATATTAGTTTACTTTCATTCATTGTCATCATGGCTTTTTGCTTTAATAAGTTTTGGAATTTATTAAAATCCTTAGTGGACATGTCAAATTGTGCCTTTGGCTGTGATCCTAATGACCTTGAGCTTCCTCATGCTCCTTCAACTCCTCATGAATTTCCTCCTTGTGCTATTGAACTAATTGGAGAATATGATGATAGCATGAATAAGTTCTTAACTGAATGCCTTGAAAACCTTGAAGCCAACACAACCTTTTACCCATCCATGAAGTCACAAGACCTTCCTACTATTGCACCTCCTGATACATTTGGATACCTACATCCTGAAATAAATGAAGGACCTAAATTCCCTCCAACAGGTGGACCTAGTTCCTCTAACCAAGTAAATACTCAACCATTTTATGATCAAAAAGTTACAAAAAAACCAATCAACCTTGAAGAAACATATGGCAAAGGATTTACTATCTTAAGCAAACAAGGTTGTGACACAACAACTGAACATAACATTCACCAACTTCTAGAACAAAAACCAACAAATGAAAACAAAACAACATTAGGATATCAAGATCCTCCTCATGACAAAAAGCCTCCTTTTGAAAATTGGAGACTTCAAGATGATGGCATAGTGATCTTTGATTCCCCTCCTAACTTGAATTTTCTCCTTCCACATGAGCAACCTATACCTGATTCCACTAACAAGGATGCTAGGATCCCCATGGGTCCTCTTCCTCCTTCAATCCATGAAAAAGGTGAATCTAGTAAATGCAAACAACCTTACAAATTGAAAAAACTAAGGTTTCCTCTCCATCCACCACCTGAATGTGAAAGGAAACTACAAATGCTTCTAAATAGAGGTCTTCTACTGTTACCACCTTCAAATAGGTTGGTCATCCATCCTAAAGATTCTAACGTACCATATTGAAAATAGTATTGTACTCTTGGACATCATAGTAATGAATGTCAAACATTGAAGGACATACTGAACAAGTATCACTTCATTGATACCGACTGTTATTCTATCATCCCATAATTCCCTAAACCAAATCCCCTCATTATGCGAAAGTTGTAGAATTCTCCATTCTCACCATTGCATGATCCTTCCCATCATCAATCTTGGCTCATTCTTTCCTTAGACTCAGTGGAGGAATGAAGTTGTTAGACTTTTCCTAGTAATGCATTTGTCTTTGTCTCTTAACTATGTTATTTACCTTCTGCTTATACGACTTGAGATTGAGAAGCCAATAACTCAGTTAATGGTTGACTTACATTTTCCTTACTAGAATTTTTACATTTTCCTTTTCCTTTTTCTTTTCTTTGGTGTGATTGTATGTGCCTATCATGTTCCCCCATAATATGCATTTGATGTTCTCCTTCTCTTTGTGCACTTCCTCTATTTGTCTCTCTATTCTTCTATATATCATACTTTCTCTTTTCTTTTTCAATTTTGTTTTGTGTTTTCCTCTTGGGGATGACACAAAGCGTAGAGACGCCCTATGTCTCTTCCATGTTGACCCAAAAGGTCCTTTTATTTTTTTCTTTTGTTTTGTGTTTTCCTTTTGGGGATGACACAAAGTGTAGAGATGCCCTATGTCTCTTCCATGTTGACCCAAAAGGTCCTTTTCTTTTTTTATTTTTTTGTGTTTTCCTTTTGGGGATGATGCAAAGCGTAGATATGCCCTATGTCTCTTCCATGTTGACCCAAAAGGTCCTTTTTTCACTTTTGTTTTGTGTTTTCCTTTTGGGGATGACACAAAGCGTTGAAACATCCTATGTCTCTTCCATGTTGACCCAATTAGTCCCTTATCCTTTTTACTTTGTCTTTCTTGTGTTTTTCCTTTTGGGAATGACGCAAGGAATTGAGATTGAAATGTCTCCTTCATGTTGACCCAAAATCTTTTCCTTTTCTTTCAACTTTTCACTTGTGTTTCTCCTTTTGGGGATGATGCAAGGCATGTAGACTACAATGTCTCTTCCATGTTGACCTAAAACATATTTTATTTTCCTTTTGTTTTTGCTCTCATTGTGTCATTCTTCCAGTTATATGTATTCAGGGAATGATGATAGTTCTGAGCTCTTTCATAAAAACATTGCAGCAATGAACATACTAACCCCAAATCCATAGATTCCTTATGTGTTTGGTGTGTTCTTTTTTGGGGGTAACCCCTCTTTCTTTTGTTCCCTTTTCCTTTGCATGATGCAACCTTACTCAGACACGTATGACTTGGCATAGGGGATTTCCAAGTTGGCTGTCATGTCTTGTTTCTTTTTGCATTTTGCATTTGCTACTTTAAAGTAATTGCTCATAGAACGGTGTGTAGCAATTCTTTTAAAGTGGGGGCATACATTGGAATTATTCATTTTTCATTTTTCTTGGTTCTTAGTGTAGCCTTTTTGTTCCATATGATGTGTTTGTCACTTTTTGCATGGCATTTGGTGTGATGTCCTTCATAAGTGTGATCTATCTTAGCTTATTACATTCCTCTTGGTGGCCTAATGCGACACATTGCATCCCCTAAGTTGTGAATATCATATTCTTTGATTGGTCCTCTCTTGGAGACATTAGACACAATGTTCCCTAAGTGATAGACCTCGTATGAACTTAACAAGAATAATTTGAACATTTCTTTTACACTTTACATTTTGCATTCATGTGGCCACCTTGCATAACACAACTTGCATACCTGTGGTGCCATCTTTCCTATTCATGAGTTATAAGCATACAAATCTTTCCTTGTCTCATGAAGGATGAACCAACATTTTCCTTTGTGGTGCCTTATTAAAGTTATCAGGAGGTATAACTTTGGTATGGTTCAAGCGGGAAGCCCATTCCGTGACATGACTTTCCCCATAGCCACTTGTGTGTTTGTGAGTACATACTACCCGAGCGTATGTTTCTCACCTTTTGGGCCTTCTCACTCGACAGATATCCATGAGTTCCGTCGCCCCATAGTGAGTATGCATTTTTTTATTTTTTATTTTTCGAACAAACAACCTAGATCTGATCCACAACTAGCTGGACAAACAATCAAAGCTTCATCTGACTTTTCCTTTTCCTCTCCCTTCTCTTTCTCTCTTTCACATGTGTGTTCCTTTGTTCTTATGTTTAGTTTATCATGGGATCTTCATCCTGGGGGCTTGATCATGCCTCTTGATCATTGCCATTCCATCTTGTTAACATAAGTACATTTGGATCCCTCTCGATATGCATGGATACTTTAGTGTGAGTTTGAAGCAAGTTCATCCTCTCACTAAAGTGGGGGCTAAATGTACCATAGAAAAATGGATTTTGGAAATTTTCATGGTCATTTAGGTCTTTTTCCTATGATGCTTGACTTATTTTTCTTAGATTTAATGTTGCAATGTAACTTAAACATTCACATTAGGTCTTGCATATTCAAATTATGATGTCTTGTGAAGGTGTTGTAACACATTTCTACACTTTTCTAGACTCTTATTATTATAATTAATCTAAATATTCACTTTTTATACCTTACCAAGTCTTATTTCAAAGTGTTGTAAAGTCTTGTAACAAGATTTCACACTTCCCTAGGCTTGTCACCACTAATTACACCTTTCTTATGCTTTATTTGGACCCTTTATGCACTTATAGGCCTTAATTAAGTGTGTTTTTGAATAAAAATATGACAAACAACATTAAAAGCAACTTAATTCTCAAGACCCACTTGCAAGCCTAGAGTGGGACCCATTCACCATGGGTGGCGAATTAATCAGTCCCTCTTGGAACAAAATTAAAAATAAATTCAAATTTCTTTCGGGTTTTTATTCATTAAGACCTTATGTTAGCAAGTTCATCCATATTTCCATCCAAGTTCTCATAGTTTTCATCAATCTTAGCTAGGTTATTGACAAATTTAATCAAGGAGCACACAATCACCATCAAGTTCATCAAAGCTTTGCAAGAAATTGGGAAAGGGCTACTTTCCACATCAAAGTAGCACCAATTCCCCCATGGGATGCTGGTCTGAATATTTTGAATAAGATTTCAATGGCTTTCATTTGATATTCTATCTTTGTTTTCTTGTTCATTGCATTTGAATGATTTGCATAGGGAATGTTTGTTTTAGATGTGTTTATTGACTAACATTGGATTGTTTGTTCATGTTTTAGTAGGTCTAGACCAATAATTCACATTTTGGCGCTAGGAGGAGGGAAAACCTTTCAAAATTAACATGTTTTTTGGTCAAATTCCATAGTTTTTTCAAATTTTTGTGCTTTGAAGAAACAACAATGCTGAGAAGGTCAAACATTAATGCTATCAGTCCAACATTACTATATAGTGATGTTGTCTCTACTCCAAAATGTGAGACTGCAGGGATTCACCTGAAGTCTAGACCGGTCAAACTCAAAAGGACAATGCTGGGCAAAAATTGCAATGCAATCATAGTCTCTATTTTTCCACAGAACGATGCTGACTTCTCCAAACAATGATGCCTCTATGGATTGCAACACTGGATTTGGGTAAAAGGTCACTTTTCAGTTTTATTTTGATATATGCTTTTTATATTGATCACCTTTGAATTTTGACCTCTCTTGTGGCTTTGTTTTCTGTAGGCTAATCAACTTTTGTAGGTTGAGGTGATGAAGAAGGGAAGGAGGAAGCCAAGAGAAGGATTTCTATGACACCATCTTTTAATTGCAACAAGGGTTTTAAAACACTTTGGGAACAATTATAATCCCATATTAAGGATATTGTTACCTTTAGTTTTTAGGACTCATAAATTTCATTTAGGTTTTAAAAAAAGAACAATCAAAGGGTTAAAAAGAACATTAGGAACTTACTAGAGTTGGTTAATTAAATTTTTTGATTTAATTAAATTTTTTGAGTTAATTAAAAATTTTAGAGTTAATTAAATTTTTTAAAATGATCACTGGCAGCAAAAGAAGACAACAAAAAAAATGTGAAAAGAAAAGGCTAAGAGAAAAACATGATTTTTATTGAGTTTGTTCAAAACTAGTTTCGCCTATTGAAGGCTCATCAGTTGAACTCAGGAAAAAAAATACATGAAGATTGGAGTATTTAAAATGTGGAGACAAATCCACTATTTTTACAAAAAATCTAGCTGTTGGAAAAAGTTTCCAATCGATAGATTAAAAAATACTCCAGAAATAGCAATATAATCTTTTCTTAAAAATCTTTCAGAAATCTTTAATATCTTAGAAGAATTTTCTAAAATATTGAAAATATTTTTACAACATAAATATTTTAACAAACGCTTCAATGGAAAGATTTTTAAATCTTTCCAAAGATATTACATTTACAAAAAGAAAGATTTAAAATCTTTAAAAATTTAAAAATTTAAAAATTGAAGAAGTTAATAAAGTTTATGTAAAGGCCTCTTTGAATAGAATCTGCTTCTTGTGATGAAAGAACCGAGCTTTCTTGGATTACGCCAACAAATATGAGGATGTGGGATATGGCGTAGTGCGAGATCTTCTTGGCAAAGCCAAAAGAGTGTAGGGTTTAGGGTGGCCCCCAAGTTCATCGCTTTAGTCGAGGGACTAAAATCAAGTTTGAAAACAAGGGGGGTCCTCTTTCTTATCTTTGGATTGAAAACCTGATGAAGAAGCACTGACTTGTCCTTCATAGAGACCTTACTGAAACAATTCAGCAAAAACCTTCTGGGATAACCACGAGCACAGAGCCTATTAAATAGTAGCTTCTTTAATCTGACAAAACTTGAAGCATCAGATTCCTGAACAAGATAATGCTGAAGCTCACTGATAACAAAAGATTTCTTTTGGTGCAAAGGATGCCAAGACCGGTAGGGAATATACTGATAAGCATTCAACTTCTTCTGAAAACACTGAGTGGAGAGAATACTAGTATTGTTGAAATTTGGTCCCTTGAAAAATTAATATCAAGAAGAACTGCAAAAGTAGTAGAAATGCAAGGGGTAATCTGAATTTATGGATAAAAACCTTGGTAAGTAGAGAGATATTGCTAAAGAGAAGATTCAGAACCTGACCATATGCCGAAGGCATCATCAATGAATCTCTTGTAGAAGATTAGAGGAGATGTATCAACAACAGAAGACAGTAAGCTTTCTAAATGACAAAGAAAAAGGCAGGCGTAAACAACTGCAAAATTGCTCCCATGGCTGTCCCTCTAATTTTCTGGTACAAACAACAATCGAATTCCAGAAAATGAAAATGAAGCACCAATTCAGCCAAACTCATGATCAAATCAATGAGACAAGAGTTGAGATTATGCTCAGAAAAGTACTAAGTAACCAAACTTTTTAGAGTAGCAAGCCCCGCAACAGTAGGAATACTCGGATAGAGAGAAGAAATGTCAAAGGTAAAGAGCAAAGAATCTCTAGGAAGGCTGAAATTCTGAAGTTCACGAAGAAGGGAGAGAGAATCACAGAGATGATTCTTTTGATGCAGCAAAATGGGGAACAAAAGAGAGTGTAAAAGCCTGGAAGCGGGTTCTAAAAGATAGCATGTATACGAGCAGATAGGGCGACCAACCAATGAAGGTTTGTGAATTTTAGGCAGCAAGTAGAAAGCGCATGGACGAGCTTTCGAAACATGATTCTGCATAAGAAAAGAAGTAACAGGCTTCAAAAAGAAAGCGAACTTTTCAAGAAAGAACACAAGCTTACTGTGCATGAGTTTCCAAGGAATATCAAGGATAGGTAAATAAACATTGGAATTAGACAATTGACAGAATCCTTCCTCTTTGTACCAAGATTTGTCAAGCACAACCAGTCCCAAATTTTTGTCTGCAGGCTTGATGATGATGGAGGAATCTTTTCTGAGATTCTTCAAGGCTTTGAGCAACCGAGAAGGGAGCATGGGTCTCATAGTGAAAGAGACAGAAGCAAGCTACTGAAGAAGAATCTGCTCACCCTTTCTGAGAATCAATTCCAGATTAAGATTAGGTTCTGGAGGATTCCAGCCTGGATTAGGTGTACAAAAAAGATGAGGAAATACTCCAGAAAAAAGAGAAGGAATGTCAGCTGGTGCAGTAGGAGCATCTAGTTCTGGACCAAAATAAGCACAAAGTCTGAAAAGTCTGGAAAAGGAGGGAAAGTTCGCCGAGATGTGTTATGTAGTCATAGGCGGGGGATGAGGAATGAACTTAATCCCCAGACCCAACACTCTTTTCTCATCATAAGAAAGAGAACGAGAGGAGAGATTATGAGGCACTGAATTGGAGATTCGATTCTCTACCTCTGAAGGTTTCTTTCTTGAAAAGAGGATTAAATAAAAGAGAGCTGGATTGATGATGGCACCCCAAAGACTTAAGCGGTAGTGCGGGCGTTTTGTCCACGAACATGACTCTGGCTGTGTCCATGTGCTGGATTATGATTCTGAGTCTAGTTCTAATTCTGAATATGGCCAAGACCTTGTCCTTGTCTTTGTCTTCGTCCATGCCCTCGCCCGCAACCATGACCTTGTCCTCTTATGGAAGAGGAGAGAGGCAGTTCTGCAAATTGAACAGAATGATTTGGCTCTCAAATGAATGGGAATTTTGAGTGCGATCAACCATAGGCAATTGAAGTGAAATTCTGGGTATTGCTCTTGGAACGAACTCTATTTTTTGGCTGTGGAGGTTGCTGTGGTTGTTGAGGTTGTTGAGGTTGCTGAGGTTGCTGTGGTTGTTGTGGTTGCTGAGGTTGTTGAGGCTACTGAGGAGAAGCTTTCTTTTTCTTCCTCTGTTTCTATTTCATTTTCTATTTCTTTTTGTCTTTTTGAACAGGGGTAGCAACATCATTGTTATGCTTTTTAGAAACTCTTGTCAAAGAAGAACAAAGCTCCTTTAATTCCTTTTGAAGAGTGCTGAATTTTTGATTCAACTTATCATTAATAAGTTATGCTATGGATTTTTCAATAGGAATTTGATCAACATTTGTCATGGCTTCATCTTGGGCATCTTGTCTAACAGAAGTAGCAGCATCACGCACATTCTTTTTCAAAATTTTCTCAACAAGAAAATTATTGCAAAGAGTTTCAAACAAGGAATTAGCAGAGGAATGCCATGAATTAGCAGGAATGGAGAAGGACCCCAAGAAAGATTGATTCTTAACTGAATCAATTGTCGAAGCAAGAGTGGCTGAGAAAGAAACAACAAACTCCTCAATTGCTTTCGAATGATTAACAGAGGCAGTTTCTATAGTAGAAATCTAGGCTCCAAGAAATATTTTATTAGTATCTTCTTGAATTAATTCAAGCTGGGAAGCAAGAAACGTATTGCCTTATGTATCATTGATGGAAATCTTTGGTGGCTTAACCTGGAGATTTTTGGGTAAGGAGCCAACAACTTCAAAATTTTTAAGCTTTCTGAGGAATTCAACAGAACGATTAGCTTGAAGGTGACGCTTTTGAAATCCTTGAAGGCAGTCTGAACCAGGGAAGAGATGGCAGCAGGAAACTTGTCTTTTTCTGCCTCCTTAGAATGGTCAGCCTCCATGTTTGGAGAGGGAACTCCCATTGAAGAAGGCACAACTTCTTTGGAAGCATGCACAACTTCTTTAGAATTTTGCGTAGCTTCTATAGAAGCATGCACAGCTTCTAGAGAAGCATGCATAGTTTCCTTAGAAGCATGTGCAGCCCCCAAGAGAGCAACGTCCTCTCTATTTGGATGAAGAACATCACCCCCAACATTTGGAAGAGGCTCGAGAGGATGGTGGAAAGCTTCATCGAGGCGCAGCTGAACAACAAGTTCAAACTTGTTAGTATTCATCAAAAAATTACAAATTTCATCCAAATTGGTTTCAAGATTTTCACGCATAGATACTCTGTCGTGCCTCTCTTGTTCAATCTTTTCAACAAGCATTTTTAATTTTTGTTGAATGACATCAAGAATAGGGAGTTCAAGAGCAGCAGAAGTATGAACCAAAGCTAAGGAACGAGATCTAGTATGAAGAGCAACAACATCATCCTTGGTGGCTGCAACAAATGAAGAGCTCTGAGTTGCAGTTGCATTTGCGGATGAAGTAGGAGACTCTAAGTGTTGTCTTCTTGCGGCCATCATGAAGCAAAGAAAAATTTAGAGTTAATTAAATTTTTTAAAATGATCATTGGTAGCAAAAGAAGACAATGGAAAAAATGTGAAAAGAAAAGGCTAAGAGAAAAACATGATTTTTATTGAGTTTGTTCAAAATTAGTTTCGCCTATTGAAGGCTCATCAGTTGAACTTAGGAAAAAAAAATCATGAAGATTGGAGTATTTAAAATGTGGAGACAAATCCACTGTTTTTACAAAAATCTAGCTGTTGGAAAAAGTTTCCAATCGATAGATTAAAAAATACTCCGGAAATAGCAAAATAATCTTTTCTAAAAAATCTTTTAGAAATCTTTAATATCTTAGAAGAAGTTTCTAAAATATTGAAAATATTTTTACAACAGAAATATTTTAACAAACACTTCAGTGGAAATATTTTTAAATCTTTCGAAAGATATTACATTTACAAAAAGAAAGATTTAAAATCTTTAAAAATTTAAAAATTGAAGAAGTTAAAAAAGTTTATGTAAAGGCCTCTTTGAATAGAATCTACTTCTCGTGATGAAGGAACCAAGCTTTCTGGGATTACGCCAACAAATCCGAGGATGTGGGATATGGCGTAGTGCGGGATCTTCTTGGCAAAGCTAAAGAGTGTAGGGTTTAGGGTTTAGGGTGTCCCCCAAGTTCATCGCTTGACTATCAAAGCTTAAACCAAATAAAGACCTATAAGTGCATAAAGGGGCCAAATAAAGCATAAGAAAGGTGTAATTAGTGGTGGAGGAGGTGAAGGAGGTGCAAATGGAGTCAACTTGATAAACCAAGTTGGATGATTGTAGTGATCGAAACGTTCTTTCCAACAACTATAAATTTAATATATTTTGTTTTCATTTTATATTTTATTTTTTAGTTTTACTGTACATAGTTTTTTCACCGAACGTCAAGTTTGATGAAAAATCAATGTAGAAAAATAGTAAATTTGAGGAATTTTTTTTTGAAAAATATATATCCACTAGGTATTGATGTCCTTGTTCTAACAAAAAAATAAAATTTGAATTTCAATACATACCAAAAAAGTTATGTGAGCCGAAGTGCACCTATGTCTAAATTATAAATGTTTTGACTTCAAAACTTAATTAAAAGAAAAATAGTCAACAAAATGCTATGAAACAAAATGAAATCCCTAGATACTTGTGTTAACAACCTAAATTCAAAAGAATTAGAGTTTTATCCTTTGTAGAAAAAAAGTTATGCGAGCCGAAGTACACACTACTTTTTAAAAATGTTGTTTACTATTAAAAACTTGTTATCAAGGGAGACGCAAAAAAAAAACAATTTAATTTCAATTTTTTTTTTTTAAAAATACATTTAAAATCTATAGAAAAAATCTCACAAATCACTAGTTTACATAATTTTAAAATTCCTATTAGTTTACCTACTATAAGTGTTAGAAAGTGAAGTTTTCTCTGAAAATGTTGATTTCAATGTCAAGTTTGCCCAAAAAGTGTAACCCATTATTGTGGGATGACCCAAACATTTCATCTTGGTGCTATAAAAAGAATCCATCACTACTTTTGAGGTCTAAAATGAACATGTTTCTTTTGTGTTTTGTAATCTTTTTTACAAACCAATATCATTTAAAAGGTGTATGCACTTCTCTCACGCTTCATGGCGATCTTGAGAATCAAAAGTCTTTTGGTGATATTAGGTTGTCTAAAAGATTGCCTCCACACTTCAATTTGGGCTTCTTAAAATTGAACAAATCTTGCTGGTATGAGTTAGGTCTATTGCGTGTGTTCTCTCTTTGTTCACGCAAACAAAGATTGATCAAACTATAGATCTTATTTCTCTCTATTGTTTAACTTTAGAGGGGCCTGCCTAAGACCAATTCGAAGGTGATTCCAACTAGTTTTTCACTCGGGCCGATATACAAATGGATAAGACTAAATTGTCAAGTCCTCATGGTATGTAGGCCTTAGTTGTACAGTTTCTTTTAGAATAGGGTAGTACTATAAAATGTATAAGAGCCCCTAGTAGGATTTATCAAATCCTTTAGTAGCTTGTTGGACTCTCAAAAGGTTCCATGTCCTTGATCACCCTGACTAAGAACCAATTTGTATAGAAGCCAAAATCCTTACTATTTGTTGGTGCAAGAATAGTCATTTTGAAGCCGTCCCACATTTTTGTGGTTCGTAGTAGAGATGAGAAGTTCATCATGCGAGATTCATGAGAACTGAAGCTTGGATGACTTGAGAAGTGTGTGCCATGGAGGGGAGCCAGTGTAGTCAAACTTCTAGTCATCTACTCTGAATAAGCACAACTGGATTTATCCAAGTGGGAAGTCAACAAATATTGTATTTTGGAATCAAAAAACTTTTCTTGGATCTAAAACATTGGAAAACAAACATTAAACAAAATCCTCAAAATTTCAAACCCTTTAGGAGGAGCAAATACCTTTGAAAAATTCAAGTGTTATTGCTTGTCCCTAGGGATTTCATCCTTAGAGGCTTCTAAGTATTTGGATATATATCTCAATTTTCTCTTACTAAAGTCAACATTAGGGAACTATTGCCTCAATTTTCTTGATTTCCACATACTGGACCTTGTGGGATAAAAAGAAATTGGGACATTAGACATTTAGTTTGAAAAGCTAAGACAAGAAAATGTTTGTGGTAAAAATAACTCATTAAGCAAAGATAAGAAACAATTGGACCCCACACATGTTCTTTTTAAAATGATTTCTCGAAAGATCAAAATCCGAAAAGCCAAAGTCCAAAGGTCTTAGTCCAAGAGCTCTCAAGAAATGTCTTTCAACACTTTATGAATTTACAAAGAGATTGTTCTTTAACTTTTACAAACGTGCTTCAAAGAACAATCCCAATTTGTATTCATTTTACTATTGTCAAAATCCAAGTCTTTTTCAAAAGGTTTGAGTTTCTCACATAGGAAGTATAGCATGTTCTTCAATACCGAGGTCTTGTAAACAAAGTTCTTCATAGGTTCCATTAGGATCAAATCAAACACTTCATTCATCCCAAACATTTATCATCCCATAATATAAACAACTTTAGAGCTTTGGAAACATCATTATCTAGAATTGGGAACATCCTTAAACCAAATCAAAATCATTTGTTTAGTTAGGCACGCGTGTGGATGAATCCTTCCTCACACACTTAGTTAAATTATCCTTCTTTTGAACGAGTTCATCCTAAGATAACATCTAACATCTTGGGATTCACAAGTTCATTATCCAATCAAAATAATCAAAATAAAATCCTAAAGTCTAGCATTGATCCAAAATTCCTAAAAGTTCAAATACCCATATCACTCACCCTTTCACCTTTCATCTCATCATTGGTCCTAAACACCTTAGAGGTTTACTTTTGAACCAAGGTCAAAACACAAGAAAAACATGGAATATAAACTTGATTCATACATCATGAGTAATCCAAGTCAACCAAACTATTAAGGCCTTACAATACCAATTGATTATCAAAACTCACATTTATACAATCCATACATCGGATCATTATCTTTTACAAAAATCAATGGTACAAGAAATGTGAGTATGACCAATATAACTTTTGGAACACCTTTACCTATGGTAGATTTAAATCAAAGTCCAAACCTACAAATATATCAACCAAACAATCAATGCATGAGTCTTCAACAAAACAACATTATCCCACCAAATCCATACATGCCAAATGTGAATATACCAAGTACAAGTTTACCAAACATGAACATTTCAAATCCAAACTTGGTAAACTTTGGAGTAGATATGTTTTTAAATCATACAAATGTTGTTCAAAATCCAAACAATATGTTAACAACTCCATGTATTGATCCAATTCAAGGTAACACCATGAAAAATCAAAGTTACCTAAATCAAGGAAATGTGATTCCCAACCACAACAATGTTCAATTTTAACCTATAATGCCAAATCCAAACATCTTCCCAAATTAGAACATTGTCCAAAATCAATTTATCCATGACCCCATACAAACACCACAAGTATACATTCCAAATATGATTGAAAAAAAACCAAATCAACTATATCTAGAGTGTTAAGATCAAAATCAAGATCAAATTTTGTGAGATCATATTGCTATACTTAGAAAATTCATTGATTAATATCACCAAGAGAAATCTCCACCCCAAAATCAATACACTCTTCCATTGGTTAAACCATGTCATCAAAAAATTGAGTTGTGTCCACAACCACATCAAGAACAATATCTCCAATTTCAAGATGTTGGATATCAAGATCAACAACATCAACAACATCAACAACAAACCCAATCTCCCCATCTCAAAGATCAGTCATCACATCTCCAAGATGAATCAAAACTATTCATCAATGAGAACCAACTTGAAGTTATTTCAACCTCATCCAATGATCAAATCAACATATATCAAGAGTCACTTTTCAATCATGATCAAAATCCACCAAAAATACCTAACAATGATCCAATTCAAGAAATGTTAGCATCATTTGATCCTATGGTTGAAAACATTGACAATCTCTCCATCACAATTGTTGAAAACAATGATCAAGATCTATCCATCAACGAGCACCTTAAAGATGTTTCCACCTCATCCAACGATCAAATCAACATATATCTAGAGTCACTTTTCAATCATGATCAAAATCCACCAACAATACCCAACAATGATACAATTCAAGAAATGTTAACATCATTTGATCCTATTGTTGAAAACATTGACAATCTCTCCACCACAATCGTTGAAAACAATGATCAAGATCTATCCATCAATGAGAAACTTGAAGATGTTTTTACCTCATCTGTTGATCAACTCAACATACATCAAGAGCCACTTTTTAGTCATGATCAAAACCCCTCAACAATATTCAACAATGATCTATTTCAAGGAGTTTTAGAATTATTTGATCCTATTGACATAATCCACGATTCATCGACCAATGATCATGTTGAAAATGTCTCTACATCACCTAATGAGTTAGAGGACATATCTCAATAATTTATTCCAAAGCATGATCAACAACTTTCACCAAAGTCTAGCAATGGTCCTTTCCAAGACATATTGACATCCTTTGACCTCATGGTTACAAATATTGAGGGAATCCTCAACTCAACACTTGATCCATATTCACTCAAAGATCAAGAGGATATTGAGCCACTTCCCATGCCTAATGAAGATATCCAAGAAACCTTTATAAGAAATCTATCCTTTGAAACTGACCCATGTCAAGAACGTGATCCAAAGCATGCCAAAAGCAATTCCAAAATTAATCAAGATCAAGAATTCATATCTCCAAGATACTACAATGATCTAATGGACACTCTCCTATCTATACAAGATGTCTTATCATATCCATATAACACATACTCCTCTGTCTACCCATGAGATACTTCCTTTGGATGGACATGTAGATGATCTTCATTCAAAACAAGAGCCTCATACTCTTGATATCATTACCAAGGAACAAGAGTCTCCTACTCTTAACAATTATACACAAGATCAAGTTATAGAAAACTCTAGAGACATATCAAAAATGGGTCATGAAGAAGGCTTCTACATAAGTTGTGAATCAAAAACATCTTGTGAAGGCATATCAAAAGTGAATCATGAGGAAGAATTTTACATGGATAGTGAATCATCAACACCTCTTGAAGAAGCATTAAAATATGATATTTCACAAGATCAAGCCAAAGATATGAATCAGGAAGTTATCCCACTTATGGAGGATCCTATCACTTATAAACTTGGATCACTTACCTTTTTTAGGGAAAGCTATCTTATCAATGAAGAAGCTATCACCTTTGAAGATCCACAATAGAGCAGAGAAGGATTAGCACCTTGTTTCCAAGGTAAATCATATCCTATTGCAAATAAAATGTTTCAATAGATGAATTATCAAGGCAGAGGATTAAGCCTACATGAACATGGTATCCTAGAAAAAGTGAAAATTATTGGAAATCCTAAGCATCAAGGTCTTGGTTATTCAAAAATTAAGGGATCTAAACATATCAGTGATACCTCTATAATACTGCCAGGGACAACTTTATCTAGTGCAAGTGTCAACATAGGGAGCATGAAGAATCCTTATGATGAAACCAATGCCAATACTACAATCAACCACATCATGAATCTCCATCCACCCATCACCCCATCCACGAATTGGGGCCAACATCAAAAGAAAGATTTGAATCAAAGCACAAAGAACGTTATCAAAGAAAAAGAAGCTAAGAAGGATGATGGGAAAATCAAATACACATGGATACCAAAAAATACAAAGAAAGATTAATCCTTAGCAAACTCCATTAGTCAAAGAAACTATGGGGAAAAATAAAAAAAGGGAAATGTATCCATCAAAGATGTCCACAAAGGAAAAAATAGGCTTCTCAAG
Source organism: Sequoia sempervirens (assembly GCA_007258455.2). Taxonomy (NCBI): domain Eukaryota; kingdom Viridiplantae; phylum Streptophyta; class Pinopsida; order Cupressales; family Cupressaceae; genus Sequoia; species Sequoia sempervirens. The sequence goes on along the minus strand of VDFB02379711.1, from coordinate 190,117,406 downwards.
CAACGCACAAATTATATCAAGCAGTTGGTTCTAATTCCATGCACACTTCCGTATCCACCCATGATTGCTCATCTTCCCAAGTTTGGAGAGTCAAAGGTTCTAAACTATCAACCAATCCATCTTGTATTCCTAAACACACTCCATCCACGCCTCCACGCATGATATAAAATTCTCACATTGACCATGTATTGGTAGCCACCCTTCATCATAAGGATTCAAAAGGCACTCTATCGTGATGTGCACACAAAGACAAAGTTAACTCCAGTATCAACAAAGTAGATCAGGAATCTCAAAAGTTGTATTCAAGTGCATGTATCTTGGAATTTTTTTTTTCTTCAAGTAGGATATTGATGGCACATTAGGATAGAAGTATCTACATCAACACCACCAGGTGATTCAACATGGGCTTAAAATTCTTTCACAGAGAAATACAAAAAATTCAAAAAATATGAAAATCCAAAAAATAAAAAAAAGGATTGAAAACAGTAAAGAAAAAAAACCGTCCTCCAGTGAAAACCACTATGGTGATGCTTTGGGAAAGTACCATGATGAAAAGTTGGCAAATAGGCGTCATGTTTAGAATCGAGCATCTATGTGTGCCATTTTAGGTGAATGCATCTTATCTCATCCATGATAAATCCAACATTCCATCCATCTTATCCATAATAAATCCATTCATCCATTAAGCATTTGTCCAAACCGTTTTCATCCATCTACATCCATAGTCCAAATTATCTTGATCTTGGTAAAAGTTTGGCACACACTTTACACTTGCTTAAATGGTAAACATCTTGACATGGGTCATTTTCATTGATCCGATCCTACCCATAATTATCTATGCAATGAAGCATTATCCAAATGAGTATCCTCTATTTGAACACCTTATATTTTAACAAGATAATACTTGGCATCCTTTGTGTGCTTACCAGATCCATCCATCCACACATCTATCCCGACATCCATCCATGGCATTTTAAACATTGCTAGACACTGGGGGAAGATATGCACATTTTTCTTCAGGAAAAAATATTGATCTATATCTTCCAACTTATGTGCTGATCCTAACATTAGCAAACATAAAATAAAATTGGTCAAGCATTTGTGAGCCAAAATCCAAATCACTAGCCCATGACATATTTTGATGAGAAGATGTTCCTTATCAAGCTTTCTCCAAACAATTAATATCAGTCACATCTAATTTGCACGTCAACGCCACATCAAATCATTCAAATTTTTTTGTTCCTAATAAAGTTTCAAAATCCTGATCAATCATATCCAATCAATCTCTCATCATCTTGGGATATCCATCCTAATCCTTGTGTTGCTTAACACTGTCCTTGCATTGTTGTGTATCCTTAACAATGTTACCATCATCAATCCATTGATCCGATCAATCAACCTTAGCTTGGTTTTCAATAAAACCCCTAAAAAGATCTTTGATATCATCACAAATATCCATATTCAAATCATCAAAATCATGCAAAAATCCAGAAACATCCAGAATATATCAAAATCCCAAAATAGGTCAAAAAGTCAAAAAATATCAAAAACATGGTATCTAAACTACGTCGTCTCTGAGCTTAAATGTAGGCAAGGGTAATATTTGATCAATCCCCGAGACACAAAATCCAAAAACATTCATAAAATCTCATAAAACACAAAAACATTGGAAAATTCAAAATTCAAAACATTTGTAAAACATCTTGAAAATACCAAAAACAACCTCAAAATATTTCAAAACTTCAAAAACATCCAAATATTTGAAAAAATCCATCCATCCCGTTTCACGATCACCCAAAATAAACGTCCACTCATAATAAATAGATCATCACCTTCACCCTTCGACAACTCAATCAGAAACAAGTATAGCCAATTGAAAGTGTGAACTCAAACATAAAAATATCTTAAGCTTAGGCTAGTAGGTAAAAAAGTTGGTCAATTCTTGGTACTAATAGCTCATCATCTAGTCTATCCCAAATCATCTGATAACATCATGTCCTAGGATGCATCCTTCCTACAATGGACATCAATAACAGGCATCACCGTAGTTTAGTCTTTGCTAGAGGTATGAAGAACATCAACTTGTTTGTTTACTTTATCCTTTTCTTGTTGATTTATCCTATTGCGCTCATTCTAATGACCTCTTGATGATGTCTAATCTAAATGATTTAGAGAGAAAGGAATGGGGCATTGATCATTACTTTTATTTGTTGTGCTTGTTGAACTTTCTTGTAATATAGCTTGGCGAATAATTGCTTTGTTAGGTATGTATGGAAGGTGTTTTGGGTACCTTGTTGACTATTGCATTGATAGGTTATACCTTTCCATGTTTCGGTCCGAGATGCTCAAAATATCTAAAGTACATCCTAGTAAGGTTTCTATATGTCAGGTGTGAACAAGGATACTCCTATCTAATTGTTGAGTCAAAGTGCATCTCACTAGGTACAATGTCATCCTGGTTCTTTATACCTTGATGCATCATATCTATGTGTGCTATCAAACATAAGGAAAGTAAGCTCTTTACGTCCCCAATCCATGATAAGTGAAACATCATCATCATTCATCATTATATCCAATAAACTCTCGGTGACTCATAGACTTGTTAGACTTCTGCATCTTATCAGAATCAAGGGTTGATCCCTCTCATTCTTCTATCTTCTTTCACGCTAATCCATCCTGCATCCACAAACCATTAGTAGGCTGCATATCATTCATATCATTTCAAATGCATTGTATTTCCATCATTGCACCATAATATAGATTGGTTATTCTAAGCATCTCATAAACCATCTCATTTGCATTATCATCATAACCATCCATACGTCCATCTTGAACCTCTTTGTTGCGAGATCGACCCTCAAATCAAACTTTTCATTCGATCTCTTGAGGGGGTAGTGTACCAGCATACCTCTTCTCGCTGGGGCATCCAAAAAAATCATAAATTTTTGAATTTTGATCTCGGCAAGGTTATTCTTTGAACCAATGCAATAGGTACATTGCTTCAAAGAGGGAAAAAATGTAGACACTAGAAATATCCTGATTGATATCATGCACTCGATCCTAGCTAACTAACATTGATTCTTCCCTAATCATTTCTCTATTAACTAATTAATTGAATAACCTCTATTTATTTATTTAATTTAATTTCTTTCTTAATCAGATAATACACGTTATCAGGTTATTTCATCATGTTCTTCCTTTGATTAAATAAATCAACTTTATTTAATTAAATCCTAATGTTCCTCATTTAATTAAATAAATCAACTTTATTTAATTAAATCCTAATGTTCCTCATTTAATTAAATAAATCAACTTTATTTAATTAAATCCTAATGTTCATCATTTAATTAAATAAATCAACTTTATTTAATTAAATCCTAACATTCTTCATTTGATTAAATAAATCAACTTTATTTAATTAAATCCTAAATGTCTTCATTTAATTAAATAAATCAATTTTATTTAATTGAATCCTAATGTTCTTAATTTAATTGAATAAATCAAATTTATTTAATTAAATTACTAATCTTCCAATATCCTCTCATCTGATTTAAATAAACTCAAATATCTAAACCAAATGTCATATCAACTAATTACATCTAAGTTAATTAAATCCTAATTAACTCCTAACACTAATCCTCCTTTCCTCTAGCTTTTGCAACTTGCACATGTAAATCAATTTATTGATTTATTAATTCCTCTATTTCCATTCAAAAAAAGCATCTCTTTGGAATATTCCATCAATTTGAAATCTCCCTCCCAATAGGACTGGTCCTCCAACATGGCATTAATAGCTCTTACATGTCCTTTTTTCTTGATCCAAGTGGCATTAACTCTTCTTTCAACTCTTCCTCCACAAGCTATCTTTTGAATTTAAAATTCCACCTAATTGCATTAATTTGCACATTGATCAAAATGTGCTCCACCTCTCTTCAATAGCATGCTAACAAGTGGCAGAATGCCATTGGTTCATGTTTAGTCACACATTCTTCATATTTCTCATTCCTCCATCCTTCTTTCCTATAAATGGAGGACTTCTTTATTGATTTGGGATCCACAACTTTATGCAAGATTATTATCTACATATTTTGAGCAAGTTCATCCATATTTCCATCCAAGTTCTCATAGTTTTCATCAATCTTAGCTAGGTTATTGACAAATTTAATCAAGGAGCACACAATCACCATCAAGTTCATCAAAGCTTTGCAAGGAATTGGGAAAGGGATACTTTCCACATCAAAGGAGCACCAATTCCCCCCTGGGATGTTGGTTTGAATGTTTTGAATAAGATTTCAATGGCTTTCATTTGATATTCTATCTTTGTTTTCTTGTCCATTGCATTTGAATGAATTTCATGGGGAATGTTTATTTTAGATGTGTTTATTGAATAACATTGGATTGTTTCTTCATGTTTTAGCAGGTCTAGACCAAGCATTCACAGTTACTAATCAATTTGCAAGTGGAAGTGTGTGTAGTTGTAGGGTGACATGTTGAAGGACAAGAACATGGTTGAAGTAGGATTTTTTAGCCGAATCGAACGGTAAGCTAGTTGGAATATGGGTGCACACACCATAAAAGGCATGATGACTTGCATTTGAATCTAATTGCATATATGAAAGAATGAAATCTCCTGATTTGAACTATTTCAGTGTTTGAAAATATATGGCTTGTAGCTATTAAATCTGTCTATTTGAACTTTGTGTTTGAAGAAACGAAAGAAACTTCCTTTTTAAATATATATATATATATATCTGCTCAAATTTAAATTTAAGCTCCCTATTGTAAGTAATAATGTATAGAAATTGTAAGCCATAACAAATGATTATATATGAAAGTATATATATATACATATAAATATATACACACACATATATATACATGTATGTAAATAAGATTCAAATACATACATATATATATATATATATATATAAATGTATATATATATGTATGTATGTATATGCATATGCAATAGTAGAGAGTATGGTAAATAAGAATGAAACCATTTAAATAAAAAGAATATATATATATATATATATATACATACATATATATTCAAATGCATATTAAAACTTAAATATGTTGAATTCAATTTGATAATTGATAGAATTCTAATATCAGGCTGTCAATTAAATCGAATAAGATTATGATAGTATGGATTGCCATGAAATTAATAGTGATATTTGAATATGTAGTGGCCGGCGGCAAAGCCATAATGCCTCTTCCAAAGGCATGCAAAAATATAGATTGTTGTTTCCATTTTGAACACATAGGCAGTGTGGGTGAAAAAGCTTAGGAAGAAGTGGGTTGTTGGGAAGGAAAAAGTAGAGAAACTCGTGGGAAAAATACAGAGATAAATTAATCGATTGCAATATTTGAGGTAATATGAACCTTGCAAAGAATACAAAAATTGATTTTTTGTCTTTCCTTCCTTATTATCGAATGATATCCTATCACTCTGTATGTTGAGTTGTTTATTATTCTACAATAAGTGCATTTAGAGGAATGCGATGGCCTTGGGCCATATGGCATGGCGATGACCACTGTGGGTTGCTCAACCTGCATTGTAAATTATGTGTTCTTTCCTTTAGAAGCCATGCAGCTAGCTGTCTAAGCTAAGCTGAGCCTTAAAATGATAAGTTGAAGCTATTTTCTTTAATATCGCACCCACGTGCAATCTATGCAATGGCCATCAAAATTTCTATTATGTTCCACTCTATATTATAAAGAAGATACATTGTTGTGGATCACTTAGTGATCCCATGAAGGAGGGTTTAAAACCTTGCATTTTATTTTCTTAAGGTTTGTTTCCTTTTTAGTAGTTGGCCGAGGCTTGAGGAGCCTCAAGAGCTTGATCTTTAACTTGTTTAGCTTTTAAAATGTATAGTCAATATGGGTATTTGATTTAAATCCAATGATAGTGCAAATATTGTCGATATTTCTTTTGTGTAGGACTGATTACGATATGAGAGACCCCTCTAAATATTGCATTTTCTTGTATTTTATCCAAACCATGTTATCGAATGGGATGATAACAACAAAGGGGGCTGTGTCAAATATTTCTAAGCCTTGTAATGTATAAATATTATCTTTTGATAAAGAGCCAACCTCGTTCGATGAGAACAGAGGCATGAAATCCATGATTGAATACATACAAGGTCAACATGCAAGATATCTTTGCATGCATGGTATTAGTATAGTAAGCTACATGGGAAAATTTCTAATATATTAATGATTTTTAGGAAGGAAGATCTTGACCCCTTCGAGTATTGGTTGAATCTGAGCAACCATAGTTTGTTGTTATAGCCTATAGGGGTTGATTATTATCTGAACATTAGTCATTCTATCCCTATGTATGAAATAGGGCAATTTTGACTTGATTATTTTTTGTACAATGTGAAAGAGTTGTTCTGTTCCTTCTATTTAATAGTAGAAACATGCTTGTAAAATGATCATTTCTCATGTGAATAGCTAGAGATATATAACCGAGGAAATGACAATATTTGATTTTAAATATATTTGATTTGTTGAAAAAGGAATGTGGACGTTCTTTTGCATGCAACTTTGTTGAGTTTAAAAGTTATCTTTATAGCTGAAACAACATGATTTATAATTTTTTAAATGATGAACGTACATAAGTGAGTAGCTTGCTTATAACTGTTTAGTAGGAAACAAAATTTCTTTTGTTCAAACTGTGAATGTACACATGCAAACAACTAGTTTTGCAACTGTTTAGTAGGAAACAACATTTCTTTTGTTCAAACTGTGAATGTACATATGTAAACTAGTTTTACAACTGTTTAGTAGGAAACAGTACTCACTTTGCTTAAATAGTGAATTTTCTTTAAGTGAACAACAAATTCTATAGAAATATAGTAGTGAAAATTCTTAAATAGTATGTGTGAAACTGTTGGCATAAGACTTGTTCTGTTTTCTTAACTTGACAATGTATCATCAATTATAACACTATCTAAGATTGCAATCTGAATTATAGATTATTTCAAAATGTGTGCACAAACTTAAACATTAGTAGGAACATATATGTGTATGGAAATAGACATCGTCTATGTACATACACATACTTGTGACATACCTTCTTTTGTTTTTAGTACAATTTAAAGAAAAATGCTTAAGTTGTTAAGTAGAAACTAGTCATAAGAATGATATGACTGATTATTGAAATACTCTATGAATCATCAATTCTGATTTTCTGTTTGAGTATAAATCTATATTCAATCTCTTCTTGAAGAGATTTACGAATGGATATTGGATACTTGAATAGAATAGTGATACCTTAGTTGACTAGAGCATCTATGGGTAGTTGCTGCTAGTGGGTAGAAAGTTGTTATAGTAGAAAGTTACCTTCTGAGATGGGTGCCAAAATGGAGTCAGAGAGTATAGGTTTTCTTTACCAGAACCTATTATTTTGTATTGCTGCAACACACTTATTATGCTTAGCCAAGCAATATTGTTCATTATTTATGCATGAATGAACTTTGTGATTTCACTCTTTTCCATTCCTAGCATAGATCTTGCAATTTATTTTCTAGTATATAGATAGAAATTTCATGTTGATGTTTGGGCACACACCAGATTCCACCTTGCAGGTTTTTCTCTTCCTAAACTTTCTGTGCAGGGTCTAGCATTCTTCAAGTCAAAAGAATACTAGGGAAGCATAGGATTCGTGGTTGGGCAATAAAGTGCTTCAACCATGTTCTCATCCACCAATAGAGGTGAGCATTGAAGAAGAACCTTATTTTTTCACCAGACTATTATAGTTTATGTTGTAACTTGATGTAAAAATCATTTATGTACTTGATAGAAAATGTGCTATGTAATGACATTGTGGCCTTAAGAGCCAAGCAAAACTAGATATTGTAATTTGACTTTTGAAGTGAATATAAGAATCTTTGCTCATTTTAAATGGACATGTGTAGCTATGATTGAATTTAGTCACATGTGTTGTCTTTTTTAAATTAGAGTATATTCATGTTTCATTTACAATAATATTAAGTAATAATTTGGAATGGGTTATTACAGAATGGAGGTGCATCAGATCCACAGTCCTCCATTTTATCCATATTGTAATGTACATCTTCATCAACCTTCATATTCTTGCTTTCAACTATCCTTCCAAACCTTTTGTTGTAGAATTTGTATGCTTTTCTATGAGATGAATACCCTAGAAAGATACCTTCATCAACCCTTGAATCAAAAATTTCCAAGACATCTTCATCTCTTCTAATGTAGCATTTACTTTCAAATACTCTAAAATACTTGACAGTTGTAGGTCTTCAATAATGCAACTCGTATGGAGTCTTAGTGATGTTCAATATGAATAATCCTCTATTTTGAACATATATTGCAATATGAACTGCTTATCTCCAATAGACATAAGGTAGATTTTCTTCCATCAATATGGTCCTTTCCATCTCTTGAACAGTCCTATTTTTCCTTTCCACTACCCCATTCTAGTGATGACTTCTAACAATAGATAAATGCCTCTTTATTTCGTGTTTCCAAAAAAAATATTAAACTATTTTGAAGTGAAATCACCTCCTCTATCAGACCTCAAAAATTTGATCTTTTCATTCATTTCATTCTCAATAATTGATTTGAAAACCTTGAATCTACTAAAAGAATCAGACTTATCTTTTAAGAATGTAACCCATGTCATCCTAGAGAAATCATCAAATAAAAGCATGAAATACCTTTCTCCTTTTAGATTTTTTATTTTGGTAGGTTTGATCAAATTAGTATGTACCAAGTACAAATCTCTACAAGAAGAATATTTTCTAGACTTGAAGCTTATCCTTGTATACTTACCAAATTGACATTCCATGCACACTATACTAGTAGGTTTGATAATCTTAGGCATATCTCTTACCACATGCAATGAGCTAATATTCACAAGATTGTCAAAGTTAATATGTCTCATTCTTTTATGCCACAACCAACATTCACTTGCTTGTCCCAGAAGATAAGTTATCCCATTGATATCTCTTAGACTATATATATTACCACTTGCTCTAGATCCTTCAACAACCAATTGTCCAGACTTTTCTTTTCTAATTTCACGCCCACTTATATTGAATAGGAGATTGTAACCTTTTTTGCACATTTGACTCACACTAAGAAGATTATGCCAAAGACATTTGACATAAAGGAAATATTTTTTCCTACTTTTTCCATCAATATTGATAGAACCTTTTCCACAGATATGCATTGAAGTATCATCACCAAGCTTGACTATGCCACCATTCCACTTCACAAGTTTGGTAAAAATGCTCTTATATCCTGGCATGCGATTGGAACAACCATTGTCAATCACCCATGAATTAGCCTCACATTTTGCATGAAAAATTAGTACACATCATACTTGGATCTTTAGCTTATCTTTAGTCTACTTAGCAACCAAAAAAAGACTTCATCTTCATTATCTAGACCACTAGAATTATCTTCTTTTGCAAATCAGGAATATTCCATGGAGTAGATACTCTCCTTAACCTTGTTCCTTCTAGGATTTTTACTTCTTTTATCAAAATCCTTCAAGGGACATTAGGGTTTATGGATTAGGGATAAGGATATTGGGTATAGCTTTTAAGGTATAGGGTTGAGGTTATAAGGTATAGGGATAAGGGTTGAGAGCGTATGGCTTATGGTTTCAATATAGAGTTGAGGGATAATATTTAGGTTTTAGGGTATAAGGTTGAGGGTATAGGGTATAGGGATGAGGGTTCAAGGTGTAGGGATTAGGGTTTAAGGTATAGGGTTGAGGGTTGAGGGATAGTGTTCAAAGTGGAGGGTATAGGGTTAAGTGTATAGGGTAAATGGATTAGGGTTTAGAATATTGGGTATAGGGTTTAGGGTATTTGTTTTAGGATTGAGGGTTTAAGGTTAGGGTTTAAAGTACAAGATTGAATGTAGGGTTTATGGTTTAAGTATAGGGTTGAGGGATAGTGTTCAGGGTTGAGGGTATAAGGTTAAGTGTATAAGGTATATGGATTAGGGTTTAGGATATTGGATATAGTGTTGAGAGTATTGGGTTTAGGGTTTAGGGTTTAGGGAACAAGGTTGAATTTAGGGCTTAGGTTTTAAGTATAGAGTATATGGATTAGGGTTTATGATATTGGGTATAGGGTTTAGGTTATATGGTTGACGGTGTAAGGTATAGGGTTGAGGTTTGAGAGTGTAGGGTCTAGGGTTTAAGTATAGGGTTGAGGGTTGCAGGTTTACAATTGAGGGATAATGTTCATGGTTGAGGGTATAAGGTTAAGTGTATAGGGTATATGGACTAGGGTTTAGGATATTGGGTATAGGGTTGAGGGTATCGAGTTGAGGGATAAGCTTAGGATTTAGGGTATAATATTGAGGGTATAGGGTATATGGATGAGGGTGTAGGGTTTAAGGTATAGGGTATAAGTATGGCTTATACTAGATATTGAGGGTTGGTTTAGGATTAAGGGTTTGGGTTACAAGGTTGAATGTGTTGCAAGAATGAAGGCATTATCATTTATGTCAATTGGTCAATTGGTTATCAACTAGTTGCTATTGTCATTGATGTCATGGATGCAGGTTATTGGCTGTATATGTCGAGGATATTGAGAAAATTGTAATGAAAAAAGGTTGTAGGTGTTCAGTGGTTGCTCTAGGTTTTGCTATGAGATTTTCTCCTATGTTTGTGTGGTTCAAATATGTTGATCATGGTTATTGGAAGCTACTATATCTAGATTTTTAGCTTCTAATTCATTGTACAGTGTGAGTTATGTTCACCAGTTGTGAATTGTGGTTTTTTGTGTTTCTAGCTGAGGTCCAGGTGAAATGTTGTTGGTTTGGATTTATTTTTGGTAAAGTATTATGACTTGTGATTCTAGAGTTAAGTTGTTATGATCATGTTGAAGATAATTTTGGTGTTTGCAAAGATTTGATCATGCTAAGGTTTGTACATGCTTAATTTTTCTATGTGTTTTACACTGGTTTGGCCAACCTTGTGTTGAACACTAATTTCAAAGATGATGAAGCATGTTGGAACCTATTTGGGTCCTCATCAAGTGTGTGTTTGGGTCTCCCTCATTATAATTCCACTCTAGGATGTTTTGGCACTGACCTAATTTGAATTCAATGATGGATGGCTAACTTTGGATATGTTTCAAAGTTGAAGATTGTATAAATATAGGATGAGCTAGTACTGAAAGACATACAAAGATATAAGTACAAATAAATAGAGTAGATAAATGCACAATAGATGTGAATCTATGTGTGTGTGTGTGATGTGAGTGTGGTAGATTAGTATGAATTCTAAATGTTGAGTTTCTAGATGCAGTGAGCTAAAGGTGTACTCTATCATTCATGCATGTCTGCACGTGGTTGAGTAAATTGTGGTGGAAAAATATATTGCATTGAGATTTTTTTCTCTTTGTAACGTATCTGTTCTATCTTCTTTGTATCTCTTTGGTAGTGATCCCTCTTGGTGGTTAACCCTGTTGGATAGTGAGTCCTTATTTTGGCAGTCAACCTTTCTCTAGTAGTGAGCCTTTGTAATCAATTTTGATATTCATTATATTGTGAGCTAATTCTCACTGTGGTTTTTCCCTTATTGGGTTTTCCACGTAAATCTGGTGTTACTATGCTTGTGTGATGGTTTTCATTTTCTGCACTTGCACTTATATTTAATCATTTTAGCAGAGTTAAGGATTTGCAATTGATGTAAGTTCCGGTGAATGTTTTAAAAGTTTAAATTTGCTACAACTAATTCACCCCCTCTCAGTTGTCTTGTTCAACAATTGGTATAATATCTTGATTCCTTAGAGAAGAGCTTAACCACTTAAGGAAGGTCTGGGATGGCTGGCAAAGTTAATTATAAGTATCCGAAGTTTGATGGAACTAATTATGCTATCTGGAAAATATTGATGGAAGAATATCTAGAGTATTGTGGATATGATGTGGAGAAAGCTTACAAGACTCCCTACACTCCTCCTGCTAATGGTACAAGTACAGTTAATGATATCAAGGCACATGAAACAAACAATAAGGCAAAGTTCATTTTGAAGAATAGTCTTGTACAGTCTGAGTTGATTAAAGTTAAAAATCTAAAGAATGCTAAAGAAATTTGGGATACTTTAGAAAATGCACATGAAGGTGATGAAAGGATCAAAGAGGAAAAGTTGTAGAATTTGGAGACATAATTTGAGCTCCTACATATTTCTTAAGATGAGAATGTTAAAGCTTATGTCCAGAGATTGGATGAGGTAGTAGCTGGAATGTGAGGACTTGGTGCTACAATAGATGAATCCAAGATTGTAAAGAAGATTCTTAGAAATCTCCTTGATGCTTACAGTGAAAATTATGTGCTATTGAAGAACATATAGATTACAGGAATTACACTATACAGATTAGTTGTTGGGAACTCTGACATCTTTTGAGATGAGAAAGCCAAATTTGAGAAATGGATCCAAATCAAAAACTGCTTTTAAGGCTACAAGAGAAGAAGATCTGGATGAAGGAAATCTTGATGAAGTAGAATCTAACTTTGTGAGAAGGATGAAGAAGGGCTCTGACAAGTATCAAGGTAAGCTACCCTTTAAATGCTTTAGTTGTGGAGGAATAGGTCATTATGCTTCGAGGTGTCCAGAAAGAGCTAAGAGGAACAAACAAAGATATGAGAAAGAAAATAAAGGTAAGAAGATGAATAGAGAATATTATGTGAATGATGATGCCATTATATCTGATGAGGAATTAGATTATGGAGATATTGATGACAATGAATGCTTGTTCTTGGATATAAAAGATGAAGGTCTACTTCTACTAATTCTGAAAAACATGTGAAGGAATTCCCTCTGGAGAAGGAGAAAAATGAAGGTATTATAATCTTTTCCCTACATGCTAAACAAGAAAATAATTATTGGGTTGCCGACAGTGGTTGTTCACATCACATGACTGGTGATAAGAGTAATTTAGTTAAACTTGAAAAATATGATGGAGACTTAGTTATGTTTGGAGATGATACTAGTGCTAAGATTTGTGGGATAGGTTCAGTAAGTTTTGATGCAAAGCATAATACTAATGATGTCTACTATATTTAGGGGTTAAGGCATAAACTTTAGAGTGTTGGACAGATGTACAGTAAAGGATATAATCTTGTATTTAAGGATGAAAGATGTGAAATCAAGAAATATTTCAAAATAGTGATTGTTGTAGGAAATAAATCTGAAGGAAATATCTATCAACTTAAGGGTGTTGATGGATGATGCTTTATGACTTAGATTAATGATAGTTGGTTGTGGCATTAGAGAATGTGTCATGAATTTTGATAGCTAGGAAAGGATTAGTTTAGTTTAAGTCATGAGAGATTTACCAAGGATTACAAAGCATGTTAATGCTATTTACAGGAATTGTCAATTTGGAAAGCAAGCAAGAATCCATTTCATATCAAAGGAACAATCTACTACTGGAATACTAGATTTAATTCATACATATCTCTGTAGTTCTACAAGAGTGAGAAGTCTACAAGGTGAAAGTTACTTTATGCTTTTGATTGATGATTACTCAATTGTCTCTTTGGTTAGTTATCCGCCTTCTGCATACAATGAACAAGATTGGGATGGAGATAACTTTCTATAGCTTGAATCGCATGTTCCTTTCTTGTCTTTGTTTTCTTTTTTTTCATGTTCTTTATGTGATTGCATGTGCATAATGTGATCCCCCCTATCGTTCTGTTGATGTGTCTTCATGTTCATTCCTCTATTTGTATATACTTTCTTCTATATGTTGTAGACCTTTATCTTTCTCTTTTGTCTTGTGTTTTCCTTTTAGGGATGACACAAGGCATTGAGAAATTTAGGTATCTTCCATGTTGACCCAAAATATTTTCTTTATTTTCACTCTCTATATGTCATTCTTCCTTGATCAATGAGTTAATTGGGGAATGATAATGTTTTCGAGCTCTATAATATCATTTTATCAAAGGCATACAATGACCCTAAATCCATGGATCCCTTTGTGTTATTTTGGATTTCATGTTGGGAGCAACCCCTCTCTTTCATGAAGTAGCTTCATTTGGAAACATATGTTTGACATAGGGCTTTCCAAATAATCTCTCATGTCTTGTTTAGCATTTATTATTTTGATACTTTGAAGTAATTGCTCATAGTATGGTGTTAGCAATTTCTTTAAAGTGGGGACATACATTGGCATTATCATTTTTATTTTTTTTGACTATATCTCATGTTTCATAGTGTGATCTTCTTACTTCACATGATGCATCTTCTTCATGGTGGTGTCATTGGGTTTGATTTCCTCCAAGAGTGTGACCTTTCTTGGCAGATGACTTTCCTCTTAGTGGTAATGCTATGTGTTGCATTCCCTAAGTTTTGAATCTTTTATCCAAGATTTGTCCTTTCTTGGAGACATTAGACACATTTTTCCTTCAGAGAAGACCTTACATGAACTAGAAGAAAAATCCCTTTGAACATGCCTATTTGAATTTTTCTCATAATTTTTTAGCATAGTGTAGCTTGCTAACCTTATGAAGCTCAAAGTTCATAAATTGTGGTGCCTTATCAAAGTTATTGGAGGTATAAATTTGGTATGGTTAGTACAATGAGAGCCTGTAGACCTGGCTTGAATTTCTAATTGTATGGTGAGAGCCTATAGACCTGGCATGACTTTCTCACTTAGCCACTCTTTTGGGGCTCACCTAGTGGATAGCTTGAGGTTCCACTATCCCATGTGAAAGTGCATTGTTGTTTACATAGTGAACATCATGTTTCATTTGTAAATGTTTTTGTACAAATAGTTGAGGCTTGATCCACATCAAGTTGGAAAAATAGTTGAGGCTTGATACACCCCTTTTTAATTTTTCTTTTCTTTTAGTCTTTGGCATTGTATGATTGAGTAACTTGTCATTGCTACATATATATATATATATATATGTTTAACATAGGCATGTGTCTCTTTGTACCTTTTTTTGGTTTTTCCATGAGACATTAGATCTTGGGGGCTTGATCATCCTCCTTAACCTTTGTTATCATACCCTTCCAACAATTGTATAATTAGATCTCTCTTGATTTTCTACTTTAGTGTGAGTTTGTGCTTGTGCTCATCCTATCACTAAAGTGGGGGCTAAATGTAGTGATGAAAAATGTATCCCTTTACATTTTCTCACTTGTTTAGGCCCTCCTAGTTAAAATGGACATATTTTTTTCTTAATTTAGTGTTGTAAAATGTATTTATCTACATCTTCACACTAAGTTTTGGGCCCTCTTAATTAATTGAGCTTAATTATTCCTTAATTGGCACTATAATTCATTTACAATCCTAATAAATTGCATTTTCTGAAGGAGAAACCTAACAAGAATTAATGCCAATACATAACACTTTGCCTTGAGCAATGTGTGTTATAGTAATAGGGACCTGGGACCCATTTTCCCATGGAATAATAGGTCCTCCCTAGGCCTTTGAACCACATTTTAAATTATGTTTTTGGTGGTTTTTAATGTATCTAAATGTATATTCAAATGTTGGCTTGTGATATTTGAATTTCGGGAAATTAAGGATACATACCTATAAATACAAGGTTATTTTCTAAGTTTCACCTATAATTTTTAAGAGAGAAACTTAGCATCTTGATGAGAGAAAATTATCTAGCAATGTTTATGATCAAGATAATTCAAGAGAAAAAATATCAGAGTTTTATTGCAGCAATCAAGATCCAATCATCATGTCAAAGTCTTCTTGCATCATGCATGTTTGTGGAGCTAACAATGTGATGTAAGTTTCATGATTCATTCAAGTGTTCAAAGCAATATTTCAAGAAAGATTCATGATCAAGATCCACATCCATTTCAACCATTTCATGCAAGTTGTAGATCTATATTCCAAGGTTTATTCAAGGATTTGTTGAGTGGTAACATATATTTGTTCATTCTTTAATCCCTCGTTCATGCATTATTTCAATTCAAGGTTTAATTATGAAAATGGAGTCTGTACAACCCACAAATTCACAAAAAAAAAAACATTTTTCTCTCTTGTGTGTGTGATTGTAGAATTAGATTGAAGAAGGCTTGAAGATATTTTGAAGAGAAAAATTGAAGTTGTCAAAGTTGCAAAAGTTGTCAAAGTTGTCATCTTTTGACAAAAACTCAGATCCCAAAGTTGTTTCAGATTTTTTGACACTAAAACCTAGATAATCTAGAAGTGCAGAGATAGGACTAGAGGCTCTTGAAATTTGTAGAAAAACCATCACCAAAGACCCATTCTCCCGTGGGTGTATGGGTCCCAGGAAGGCTTCCTGAAAAAACATTTTTTGAAAGGTACACAAGATTCTCCCCTTCTCGGATCTGCATTATGTTTTATATTTCTATTAGCATTGAGTTTCATCTTCAAGATCCAAGTGTTAGATGGAATTTTGGTGTTAGTTTACTATTTTTATCCTTTCTCCCTAAAGTGTTGTTTGACCTTGGGGTAGGTGCAATAAGTTGGGTCCACAAAATGTTCAAAAAGTGGAAGTGTTTTTCTTGATTTTTAGAAATTTTCATAGTTGGACTTAAAATTTGAAGCACTTACACATTGAATCTTTTAAATTTTTAGTAATATGAAATTTGGTATTTTGAGTCTAGTTTTCAAATATATAATTTATTCTAATACCTAGACGACACAAAATAATTTTTAATACTCATGTATAAAAACCACTTTTTATAAGTCACTTTTTTAACACCATACCATGCACATGTACATACACCATCATTCGACCTAAATGAAAGAATTTGTTTGATTCATTTTGTGGAAAGATGTGTATTATAATGAAGATTGATGAGGATATTTTTTTATTATTTTTTTATCAATATTTATTTATTTATTAATTTTCTATTTTCCCTAATTGCTGGTTTTTAAAACCTGTGTGTACGGACACCATAACTTGACTTAAAGTTATCATTTTTTGAATTTTATTTTCTTCATTGTGTAAATATTTTTTATAGATTGATGCCATATATTTTTTTTAACAATAAAATTAACAAATTAAAAGTTATTAAAAAAATACAAACAACCTGAAATTTCAAGTTTGTGGACCATTTTCCTCATAAATTAATTAGAAAATATAAAAAATAATCAAATAATTAAAAAAATTATATATTTAAAAACTATAAATTGTTATCTATAATGGGTTTTAATTTCATAAAACAATTTTGAAAGAAATTTCATCAAGTATATTGCCAAAATTAGGTTTTTCTCTTGAAATTGCCATGACCTTGTACTTGGAAGTCCAAGGATAAGTATTGAGTTACCATTCATTTTCTAAGCATAATTCCAAATAAAAAACATGTAATATGAGTTTCAAACCTTTTGGAACGAGTACCCACTTTAAAATGTGTACCTATTCTAAAATATGAATGGGTGTCGGTTTTAGAGCTGAAAAATCACACGTCCGTTGAATGTGGACCCAACTTCTTGCACTTACCCCTTGACCCCCACCCTCAAGCATAAAAATAAAACTAGTAGATTCCCCCCATTGAATTGATTCACCTAAAAGGGTTTTTAGTCAATTCTTTGTGGGGATCTTGTTTCTTGAATGATTGTGGGAAGATAGGTTACCTTAGTTTCCATGCTTTGCATAAACCCCCCTATTTTCCCACCTTATCAAGAGGTATAGAGGGATATGTAGGTGGAGAGAAGTAGATAGAGAAGGAGAGATGGAGAGAGAGGTAGGGATGGTGAGAGAGTGAGAGAGAGAAACAGAGAGAGAGAGAGGTGGTTAGATAATGGGAGGGGGAGATAGAGAGAATTAGAGAGAGAGAGAGAAGTGAGAGAGGTAGTTCTTGAGCTCAAGGGAGATAATTAGATAAAGGGATAGAGAGAGTGAGATAGATAGAGAGGTCTAGAGCATAAGGGATAAAAAATAAGTGAGATAGAGAAAGATAGAAATATGATACAACTTGTTGATTATTGAAATTTGACATTGCTGATTACTAAAATTTGATTGTCTAAAAAATTATAAGATCTTCTAAAAACTAGAATTTACATTATAACTCCAAGAGATCTGAAACCACTCTCAGACATTCTAAAAGTATATACATGAAACAAATTTTAATATGTAAATGTCACCTTACATGTTTATTTCATGTATATAGTTTCACTGACAAAGAAAGACAAAGACAAAGATAAAGAAAAAAAGAAAGAGAAAGAAAATGTATTCTAAAAATGCATTTTCATTTGCTGAGTGCCAAATTTGGCACTTTCCAAATGGTTTGCATTGGGAAATACCAACCCTTTGGGTTGGATTTCCCTTGGCCAGGGTTGGATGACTATTTCATGCCAAAGACGTGTTTTTTTGAAAAAAAATAAAAATTCACACATTTTTGGTTGTGCTCTCCACCATGTTTCCATATATTTCAATGCAAATATATTAATATACCATGATTACATTAAAATTTCTCTTATTTATCTAACCATATAATTTTTTCACATTTTGATTATGTTAAGGTTTTCATCTTTAATTTCTTTTGTTAGTGTTTCCATTTTTTGGTCAAAAACCAACATGTGGTATGTTGGGTATAGTTTTTTTCTAAATAAAAGGGGGTAAATTTTTTTATTAAAACCAAGAAATTAATAGTACATAGGAATCAAAGAACCAGTAGGCTCCCAAATAAAGAGAGCACAAGAGGGTATGTGCAGGATCATCATGGAAAAAACAGGCCCTTAAGTGGCAAAAAATTCTGAAAAATTAGAGTTAGGCAACTTAACGTAAAAATATGAATAAGTTATCTAAATAATTTCAAAAATATGTAAAAATAGAATCTGTAGAAAATTGAATTTAGTTTCTAAACTACTAAATCTATTTGGTGAAAATTTGAAATTTCAATGCAGTAGTACTTAAATTTCAGGGAAAAAATATGTAGGTGTTTGTCTAACCACCCTAACCACAATAAAATGATAATATTTTTTTATAATATTTTAGATATAAGTAGAAGACTCATGTCCCGATGTGATGCATATTTTTTTGTAATTTTTTTCCAAGTAAATAATTAATTATGAATTTTTATTACAACTTCTAAAATATAAAAACTTGTATGTCGACCACCTTAACTTGGTCAAAACTTCATGAAAATTTTTTTTTTAATCCTATAGTATGTGAAGCATAGAATGTGACACATGTTTCAGATTCAAAAAATGTGATACCATTTGAAAGCTATAGATGTTTTTCAATCAACCTATCAATTAGGACTTTAGTTGTAATTCAAATAGAAAATGAATAATAATTATAATTTATTAAATTCAATGTAAAGCATAGTTTATATTGTTGGAAAGATGAGAATCTCCTTTAAAAACCCTTTTTGTTTCATCAATTTTGGGTAAAACAAAATTCTTCAGCTACATGGGCCATCATATCACTTACATATGGCCACTTTTTGGCCCATCATGATCCTGCACATACCTAAGAACACCCAGCCAAAATAGAAACTACTAGCCAAAATAGAAACTACCACCCACACAACCACAAACACCCTAGCCATCCAAATCATCAACAATAACCCTCTCTAATTCATGATAATAATCAGGGAATAACTGCCCCAATCCTCAATCTTCCAATCATCATCATGCTTAATTTTAAGCCCACTTTTCCAAACAATCAGAAGCTCTATTCCATTCATGCAACACCTCCATCATAGAGCTCATCTACAAAATCTATCGAACAACCAAAGCAAGCTGCCAATTAACATTAGTCACCTTCTATTCATTCATTAAATTAATAACAATCTATGAGTTAAATTCATAGATAATCTTATGCCAACCTAAAGCCCAAGCACGCTCAATAGCCTAGAGAATCGCCAACCCCTCCATAAGGTTGTTGGAATTTTGTCCTTTGTAGTCTCAAAAAAAGGATCCCTTGAATTTTTTGGGTCCTCCTTGTGGATTTTGGCTTAATGTTGCCTTGATTTGGTGTTGTAATGTGGATAAAATATTCACATTAGGTCTTGGGCCCTTATGGACTAATGAAATTTAATGGTGCCTTGCAAAAGTGTTGTGAAGTGTTGTAACACACTTTCATACTTTTCTAGGATTTTATCAATTAACTAAGCATAAAAAATATAATTTTAATCATAATTAATTTACATCGAAGCCGTATCCTATTTGAAGTGAACAAAGCTAAGTTTTACAATCCACGGATGGAAATTCTAGAGAAGGTTTGCCAACGATCAAAATGATCTAATCCATTGAAAATTTAGTATTGAGCATGTCAGAGGATAAATTTAGGTCAAGTTGCAAAATCACCTGCAAGGCAGAAAAATGGGTGGCACCTTCAATGAATTCTATTACTTCGTATTGAGAGTAGTGAATGTTACAAAAAAACATTTGAAGTTGTTCTCCATGCTCATGAAATTTAATGAAAGTAGTAGTGGAGGCACGATCATATATTTGAGGATTACATTCAATTTTGTTCATTAAAGAATCTGTGAGAAAATCGTAGGCACCTTTGCTTCTCAGATTGAGTACATCATAGCCAGTAGATTTGAAACCCTTACTAGTCTAGGGTTGTGTTACATTGTATAGGGTTTAGATGGCATTGTTTTTCCCAAATTTGGTTTCCATTTCAAGGGCGGTGCACACCTGGAGTTGCCTCTTTCAAATTTTGTTACTAGGGTCGATGAGAATGCCATTTGTTTGGCCATTATTATCAGTAGTGGTATCTTGGAGGATGAAAATGGGTATGTTGTCTTGGTAAATCATAATTTTTTTTATAAATGCTATGTGATAGACAAAAATAGTCTCAGCTTCGCTCACAAGAATCATGCAACCTCGACATACCATTCTTTTAGCCTGACATTCCTTGGTAAGAATGTATAAGGCTATTCTCATTAGTTTTCTCTAAGATGTCTTCTTCAATGGGATACCTTATTTGCAGCTAACAAATAATGTGGGTATCTTCACAATGATTGAGACTGTTATGAAATGCAACAAACATGTGTCTAAACTAATTAGTTGACTTAACATAAGAGCCTTGGATCATGGTATGGACATCTATGATACCATAATGAAAAGGTCTTTTTTAATCAGCTATTTTAATTGCAAATGACCTGGTAAACATGTATCTAAAAACATGGAAGCATACAAAAGGAATGTGAACTGTTTGTTAAAATGTCTAAAAAAATGTGGTATCATGCAATATGATGATTTCAGGATATACATAAAATGGTGTTCTTGATGAAGCTTTGAGGCTTTTTAAGAAATACATGAATAAGATGTCATCTCAGGGAATTTCTTAGTAGACATGTTTCCAAAATGTGGAAGCATGCACAAGCCAAGAGAGATGTGTTCAATAAAATACCTCAAAAAAATGTGCTTTAATGGATTGCAATGATTATCATGTTTGCAAAGGCCTTGGTGGAATTTAAGTAAATGCAAATGGCATGTTTAAAGCTAATATCTGCAACCCAAGCTAGCATCCTCCTAGCCTGTCCCAAAATGGGAGATATAGAAAAGGGGACGGGAATCCATCAAAGCTTAATTGAAAGCATATTTTTGTTAGCAGTTGTGGTTGACAATGCCCTAATAGACATTTATGCAAAATGTGGAAGCCTACACAAGGCATGTAAATTATTTCACAAAATGCCTCAAAGAGATGTCATCTCTTGTAATGCCATGGTTGCAGGATATGCACAAGATGGTTTCTGCAAGGATGCTCTCATAATCATGGAACTACTGAAGCACTCTAGAACATATCATAACCATGTGAGCTCAACTTGTGTTCAGCCATGTCGATTTAGTGGATGATGGATTCAAATACTTTAATGACATGAGTGACTTTCATTGCATTATGACTTTTAGATCTTAGCTCTCCTTTTTCTACATCACAATGAGAAAAAATTGCAAGAGGGGTATTTCCTTCATTGCAGCTTAAGCTACTCAAAGATATTTTTGCTAGCCACCATCTCAACTATCACAAAATAGAGGAAGGAACCGGCTATCTAAGGTATGCCTTTTGAAGTAGAAGGGATTGGTGATTCCTTGTTTTAGATGGCATTGATCACGTGGAGTTGTTAGATGTTTTTCCAGATTTAAATAACATGTATTCTAGATGTTTCATGATTCTCACCACTTGTAATGAGAAAGTTCTAAGAGATGCCAAAATTTCTCATTGTTTTAAGATGGACACGAGTCTCAAAAATAGTAGAGAGCTCTCTTTTTTTGCATGCATTTAGGCAAGCGAATCCATGTTGTGGTTTTGAAGAATTGGTTGATAGTTTTGTGGTAGTGAGTGGACTTTTGCCTCTATCTCTTCAAATCTTTAGTGGGATTTTTCATGATAAAATTGGCAAAAATGATTGGCACTTCTATTTGAATGAAGTTCGTAAGAAGTTGAATCCATGCATAAAAACCTTACTTAAAATTAGCATTGATATGCTAGATGAAGATGAGAGAAATATATTTATAGGAATTGCATGTTTTTCTATCAAAAAACCTAAATCCATGATAATTAATAAACTATATTACCAGAAACACAATGAAAAATCTCGGTTTCATGTTCTGATAGGCAAAACATTGTCTCTATTTTATGTTTGGATGGTTTACCTTCTTGACCATGCTGGCTATCTCGAAGAAACTCTATACTTTATAATTAAAATACATGTAAAACCTGTGGTGGTTGTGTGGATGAATTTTCTTGGTGTCTGTAGATCACATAGGAATATAGGGTTAGAAGTATTTACAACAACTGTCCTTTTTGAGCTAGATCCTAAAAATGTTGCAACATATGTTCTTCTATCAAAAATCTATGCAAAAGTAGGTGAGTGGAATGAGGTTCAAATGGTTAGGAGACTAATGAAAGATAAATAAATTCAAAAAATACCTAGATGTAGTTGGATTAAAGATCATAAAATGGTACATGTTTGTGTAGGAGATAGATCAAACTCGTAGATACATGAGATCCATGCAATGTGTTGGATAAATTGTTATGGGAGATGAAGGCAACATGGTATTTTCTAGATTGATGTGGAGGAGGGAAATATTTTTCCTATGCCACCATAGTGAGAATCTGGCAATTGTATCTAGATTCCGTAACATACTAGCTGGGCCAACTACTAGAGTTGTCTTAAGAATTTTCAAGTATGTATAGACTGCCAGACTACATTTATCTTCAATATTGTTGTACATCAAATTATTTTTAGAGATGGGAAGGGGTTCCATCATTTCAAACAAGGACAATGTTCTTGCAGAGATTATTGGTGATGCTAAGCGAATTATTCTATGAATATAGCCTTGAGCTATAAGGAGGTGTAACAAAAAACAAAGGAATTTGAAATAAAAGATTTTGAGTACACAAACATCTCTTAACATCTTTTCCATAGTGAGAAGCTCGTAAATATCTTTTTGTACTCAATATTTTTATCATTTAATTTAATTTTAATTTTTTAAATTTAATAAATAATGAATTATTAAATTTAATATATACATAAGTAAAATCATAGCAAAGGTGTTTGCAAATGGCTTGCACATAGATGTTCACAATGAGCTTGTTCATCTTCTTGACCTTGGATACAACACCATGAAGAGCTATACAAATTATATTCCTCTGGCACATGGTGTTGAACTAGCTTGATAGCTGCAAAAAAAGCAAAAACAACTAAGGTGGAAAATAATCTAAGATTACTGGGGTGGAGTGATGATATTTTATGCTCTCAAAAACAAACCTCCCATCCATGCTATACTCAGTCATACTAGAGTGGGATACTAATGAGATGAGCAATGTATTTGGGAAATTATTGTATCATGTTTTCTTATAGTTGTGAGTAGAAGTTATTAAAAATTCTAAATGCATGTCCACTATGTTTGAATCTCTATTTTATTACCCTTCTCACTCTCTCTATCTTGTCCTCTATCTCTCCCTCTTTCTATCCCTGTCTCTCCCTCTATTTCAATATCTCCCTATTGCAAACATAACATGAGGCTATGGGTAATGGAGGTTGATTATTATCCTAATTTATAGGTTTATATTTATTCATGTTTGGATTCCTCCAAGAACTCAAAATAAATTATATTACAAGACTTCATTTTGTGCCTATCACAGAGTTCATGGTCATTCCACTAATGAATGTAAGGCTTTGAGTAGTAAAATACAAAATTTTAAGGAGTTTGGTGTTCTTCCTTATATGGAGGCACTTGATCCCTCTAATTGATACTAATTTTCACTCTCGCCTGCACCTTATCAATCATTTTTGGCTCACCCTTGTCCTACACTAAGTGGTGGAAAGGGGTTAGTTAGCCTTGTCCTCATATGTCACTTGTTGTTTCCTCTTTTGGCTACCTGTTAACCTTTCATGAACATATAAGAACAAGCTTGGGATGTGGATGACATGCCATAAGTTGGCTCGCATGTGACATACTACCCATTTTCATGACGTAGCTTATTAGAAACGTATGAATTGGTATAGGGCTTTCCAAGTAAGCTCTGATGTTTTCTTCTTCTACTTTAAAGAAATTGCTCACAGTAATGGTGTTAGCAACCGCTTTAAAGTGATGGCATACATTGACACTCACATTTCATTATGTGATTTTATTTTTCTTGTGATTTCCTCTCTTGGAAACATTAGGTACAGTGTTGCCTAGGATGAGACATTGCACTTGTCCTCTCTTGGAAACATTAGGTACAATATTTCCCAGGATGAGGCCTTGCACTTGTCCTCTCTTGGAAACAAGATGAGACCATTTGTAGTTTTCCTCTCTTGGAAACATTAAGCACAATGTCCCCTAAGATGAGACCTTGCATGAACTAAGAAAAATCCCTTTGAACATTCCCAATATTAACTTGCATTTACAATGTCTATGAGTGTCAAGCATACAAAGTTTTTCTTACCTCATAGAGCTCGAAAATTATTTTCCTTCGTGGCACCTTATTAAATTTATCAGAAGGTAGAAATTTAGTATGGTTGAGCAGGAAGCCCATTGCAAGGTATGAATTTTCCCCATATCCACCTATGTGTTTGTGAGTACATACCAATTGTGAGTGTATGTTCTCACATTTTGGGCTACCTCACCCCACAGACAACCAGAAGTTTTGTGGCTCCAAAGTGAGTATACTTTGGGCTTTCTCACCCAGCAGACAACCATGAGTTCCATCACCCTAGAGTGAGTATACATTTTTGGACAAACAACCTAGATCTTATCCACAACATGTTGGACAAACGATCGAAGCTTGATCCACCTTTTTTTCACTTCCTTCTAGTTCTTTCCATTGCATGATTGTGTATCTTGTTTTGTTGCATATCATTCATCTTGTGTGTGTCCTTTCATGCTTATGTTGGTTTAACTTAGGATCTTGGATCTTGGGAACTTGACTGCTTCTTTGATCTTTGTCCTAGATCATTTGTATTGGTACAATTTGTCCCTTCTTGAATGTCTACTTTAGTGTGAGTTTGAAGCAAGTTCATCCTCTCACTAAAGTGGGGGCTAATAGTGGAGACAGAAAAAAGTATCCCTTTTTGCTTGCTTGATTTGGGATTGATTAATGATAAATTGGACTTAATGAGGCCTTGATTTAATGTTGTGAGGTGTTTTACACATCCACATTAGGTCTTGGACCCTTGCAAACTAAATAAAATGCATTTAACAATGTCTGGTAAAGGTGTTGTAAAAGACTTTGACGCCTCTCTAGACTCAATATTTTCCCTTAATTCAACATTATAAAATGTATTTAATGGCATTATCATGTCAATCTAGAAGGCTTGTAAATTAAAATTGACTTTAATTTAGTGTTGTAATGTGTCTTACACATTCACATTGGATGTTGTGCCTTTCTAGGGTATGTGGACCTCATTTTAGTGTTGTAAAGTGTATTTAATCACACTTGCACATTGAATTTCGTGTCCCAAGCCCTAATTGAACTTTATATAATCATTAATAGGATCCTATGGCCCCATATTGTGCATCCCGAGGCATAATTTGATGAAATAACTAAGTCATCATATAAACCCGATTTCCTTACTTCCCAACATTCTAGCTAGAAAAATGGCCCCTATGGGATCCATTCTCCATTAGGGGTAAATCAGTCCCATCTAGGTGGGACCCATTTTACCTTGATGGAAAATGAGTCCCATTTGAGCTATTTTTGGGGTTTAAGTGGGAAAAGTTGGATTTTAAGTTTAATTTTTCTCCATTTCGGCCTTAGGGATCAAATTAACGGGAAAATAAGGTAAATTTCCTATAAATACAAGTCTATAAACCCTAATTCATAATCATCTTAACCAATTCATTCATTCTTCACTTGTCATTCATTATTATTCTCAAGCAAGCTAGGGTTTTAGCATTCCAAGTCATTCAAGGGCAGGATCTTCATCTTTTGTTGCAGAAATTCAAGATCAAACATCATTGTAAGATTTAGGTATCTTGAAAACTTGGAAATGATTAAAGACCAAGTTGAAAATTTGTTGAAGACCTCTCCTTGTTGACCAAGGAAAAATATCCACAAAAGGGTCACCTTTAGTGTCAAAAATCAAACTTTCGGAGGCAGACACCTGTTAGGAACTGAAGAGTAGATTGAGGGCCTTTGTTTCTACTTTTGAATTATCAAAAAATTAGAAGTGGAATAATTCACCATTAGTGGAGAATGAGTCCTACTTCTAGGCCTGAAAAGTGTTTTTTGCAGTTTTGGATACCCATTTGTCTGAAACAGGCTTCGTAATAGTTTCCTAGATATAGGACTAATTCAACCAGAATGGCGAATGAGTCCTAGTAGGCCAAATTTTTAGCAACAAAAACATTTTAGAACTCATTTCCAGTCTCCAACAAGATCTTAGGTGCACATATTTAGTTTTATTCATTTCTATTACAGCTTACTTTCATTCATATGTGTTTTTGCATATCATAACGTGTTTTCCAACAACTTGCATTTCTTTAGTTTCCATTTGATAATCAATATATTTCACTATTTTTCTGCATTTAGATAATCTGATTTAGACATATTTCATCCACATCCGATTAATATTGAATGTTTACATTGCATTTTGGTTCATCATCTTTCCCCTTTTAGGTGAAAAACCCTAGAATGGCTAGAAAGACATTCAGGCGCCAAAATCTTTGTTTACAATTTGTAATTCAAGTAAGCTTTGCATTCAAGATCTATCAACATCAAGCTAGATTCCAAGTATACATCCATTAGAGCCATCACTTATATGATTGCAATAGTTTATTGCAAGGGTCTGGTGAGTTGCAACATTGTCTTTTGTTCATTCATCATTCTCTTTCCATATTTCATTCTATTTCAAGGTTTAATCACCAACAAGGGGTTTGACCAAGGAAAACCCCTATTCACTAACCCCCACAACATTTTTCCCTCTTCTTGTGTGTGATTTTCAAGGTTAGGTTGAATATTTTACAAGAAGTCAAGTTGGAGAAAAGTTTTCAAGTCCCTAAAAGTTATCAAAATTGTCATCAAACCTTGGTGAAGCTTGGAGAAGGCCTATAGGCTGAAGTTTGCAGTTTCAGTCTCAGATATGAATCAGAAACAAAAGAGCAGACCGAGAGGCATATAATCGACTTCAGAATTTCTAGAAATGTAGAAGTGTACTGATTCACCACTATTGGTGAATGAGTCCCACTGTACAGGCTGAACAATATTTTTGCAAATCTGAGTACCCATTTGTCTAAAACCTGTTCTCGACACAGTTCACCTAAAACTGGACTAATTCACCCAACATGGTGTATGATTCCTAGTTAGCTCCAAGAGTAGATTTTTTAGGATTCCAGAGCTTCATCCTACCTTCTTCAGTCTTCCAAGTGCACACTTTCTATTTCATATCTTTTCAGTATAGTTTGTCCATCTTTTTAAGTCATTTAAGTACTTGTTTGCATATCACATTGTGTTTCCAACATTTTCTTTTCCAATTTTACACTTGGTGGTGAACCCCTCATTAGATATCATTCAATCCCTAGAACCTTCCCTTTGTCATATTTCAATATCCTTTGCATTGAAATCTTAAGGGTTTGTTCTTGAGTGAAAGGTTGAAAAATTAGTATTTCTCCTTTTAGGTCCAAAACCCTAGAAGTGAAAAGGAAGTAGCACATTTTTCTACATTTAATTTTGGTGAACACAACGTGAACCTACATATAGAGAATTATAATTCTAATGGGTATGTGCAAGATCATGATGGGCCAAAATGTGGCAATATGATGGGTATGTGTAGGGTATGTGGCTGACGACTTTTTTTTACCCAAAATTGATGAAACAAAAAGGGTTTTTAAAGGAGATTCTCAGCTTTCCACCAATATAAATTATGCTTTACTTTGAATTTAATAAATAATTATTATTCATTCTCTTTGAATTATGACTAAAGTCCTGATTGATAGGCTCATTAAAAAACATCTATAGCTTTCAAACGATATCACATTTTTAAATCCAAAACATGCATCGCATTTTATGCTTCACATACTATAAGATTAAAAAAAATATGAATTTCATGAAGTTTTGACCAAGTTAAGGTGGTCAGACATGTGAGTTTTTATATTTTTTAAAATTTGTAATAAAAAATTCATAATTAATTATTTACTTAATCATGAAGTTGTGCTTTTGGAAATGATCCTAATGACATTGAACTTAATCATTCTCCTTCAACTCCTAATGCATGTCCTCCTCATGATTTTAACATCATTGGAGAAGATGATGACAACATGAATAGGTTCCTCAACGATTTCCTTCAAAACCTTGAAGCTAATGCAACCTTCTATCCATCCATGAAACAACAAGATCTTCCTACAATACCACCTCTTGAGATGTTTGGTTACTTACATCCTGAAACACAAGTTGATCCTAAGTTCCCTACAAAAGGTGAACCTAGTTCCTCTAGGCAAGCAAACACTCAACCATTTTATGATAACAAAGTTACAAGCACTCCCATCAACCTTGAAGAAACATATGGAAAAGACTTCACAATCTTGAGTAAACAAGGATGTGACACAACAAGTGAACATGTATGAAATTCATCAACTCCTAGAGAAAATGCCAACTAATGAAAACACAAAGGGGATAGGCTATCAAGATCCATCTCATAACATAAGGCCTCCTAGAGAATATCCAAGAATTTGAGATGATGGTACGGTGATCTTTGATTCCCCTCCCAATCTGCATGTCCTTCTTCCTAGAGAGCAACCCTTGACTAATAACAATGACAAGGATGAAAGGATCCCCTTGGGTCCTCCTTCATATGAAACTAAAGAAAAGGGTGAATATAGCGAACAAAAAAGACCTTACAAGTTAGAGAAACTAAAATCCCCTCGTCCACCACCTGAAAGTGAAAGGAAATTACAAATACTTTTAAACAAAGAACTAATAACATTATCACTTATGAATAGGTTGCTGCTATATCCTAAAGATGCAAAATTTCTACATTGTGCATATCATCGCATTCTCAGACATAGTACCGATGAATCTCGTGCATTCCAGTTAATATTGAAAAGCTTTCACTTTGATGGCAATGATTTCCATCATGTGATTTCCTAGCTTCATATAGTTTCACCCCTTGTCATTTAATAGTTGTAGAATATTCCATTCTCACTATTACATGACCTTTCCCACCACCCATCTCGGCTCATTCTTGCCTCACACTCAGTGGGGGAAAGCAATTGATAGCCTTGTCCAAGTAATACATTTGTTGTTGTCCCTTAGTTGTGTTGTTTAGTTTCTGCTTATACAGACTAAGACTAGGAGGTGGATGACCTGCTTATAGGTTGATTGAGCACATATGCCTTACTAGTCTTTTACATTTACATTTTCTTTTTCTCTTTTGTGTGATTGAATGTGTGTAATGTGATCCCCTATGATTTTTTGTTTGATCACTAGTAGAATTTGGCAAATAAATGAGTACGTGACTAAAAATTTTAGTCACATGACTAAAATTTTTATTAACGTGACTAAAAATGACTAAATTCTACTATTTTTTGCAATTCACAAGTATAAATGACTAAATAAATGACTAATTTGGTCACCAGGTAAAATCACAACTAAATAATTGGTCAGATAAATAAAAATAACTAAATAAATGACTATTACTATATTCTTTTTTCTTTCGAATTTGATCATAATCCATAAAGCTTAAGCCCCCCTCATGGGACCCCTACCTAAGTGGGCCATTTGGCCGCCTAGGTTGCTTGGTGCACCAAAAATACCTATTGCATGGAAAGCAATACCTCTCGGTGTAGTCTTAAGACCTTCACCAATTTTTTATATATTATAAATTCACACTACTACATAAAAGGGGTTTTTAAGACATTAATTTAAGACAATATTAATTTTGTATTAAATATATTTTTAATTCTTTAATTGTCTTAAAATTTTAAGACCAAAAAAAAGGACTTTTTCTAAAATAAATTTTTTATTTCCCTCTTCTTTTTCATTTTCCCTCCCTCAATATTAGACATGCATTTTCGACATACATTTTCCATTTTTATGAAACTTCTTCCTTTGAATAACTTGCACAGTAAGCCACATCTCTCCAGAACAAACACGATAAGAATCAAAGAACAAGAAGAATAGAGGCACATGAAGAGGCACGACACAACAGGCACAAGAACAATGAACAACACGGACAACGATCACGAAGCACAACAAAAGGAGGTTGAAGGGTTTTTTCATTAGAAACGACAAGGGGATTTTCAGAAAATCAAAGGGGAGCGAAGCTCAGAGCAAGTCAAGATTCCAGTATCTTGGGAAAGCGACAACAATAAAGCTTCTATGAAGGGCCTTTCAGCAACAGACCAGGTGTGCCCCACATTTTTTTCTTTTTTTGTTTCTCATCTCTTTGCCTGACATCAAATTTTGCAAGATTTATGTCAAAACAAGCACATATTTAAATAAAACAAGTTGGTATAGAAAGTAGTATAGTTTATCTTAGGGATTACATGCATTATGGGGTTGGAAGTGTTGGGTGTTCCAATGTATTGCAGTATGCTAGTTGTGGTCAAGTTGTTGACTGTGATGGGGGCGTCCATGAATGCTCAGACTGTCATGAAATATCTCGCTATTTTTTTGCTTGTGTCAAGCAAAACATTTGTTGTTATAGCTTCAAACTTATACTATCTCATTAACCTCCCATTCAAACTTTTTCTCAGATGTGCAAATCCCTTTCTGGAATGCGTTCCTTTATTGACCTACCCAACTCTTTATCTCTGCATCCACCTTAACACAATGATTATCTCACTTCTGATTTGCAATCACATTGCTTTCTCTACAGAAATTAAATCATTCAACTTAATTAATCTACAACCGCCCATTTATTCTCTGAAGCTTTTTAACGAGCAACTTTTTCTCCTTTCTAAACTGCCCAATTAAAACTCTCCCGAACCTTCCATTTGTTTCACCACTTCATACAAATGTGCGCCCTCCTTTCTCAAATGCACTTAGTAGTTTATTAAAAGAATAGTAATCTTCACAAGGGTCCACACCCTCATTCCTTTCTAGTAACTTATTATTTTTAAATATTTTTACACAGCCATATTACATGGCATGAGTGGAGTTTACAACTTAATTTGCAACCCTCTCTTTCTCTTCGAAACATCCATCCCAAAATAAAATTAGCATTTCAAGATGGTGCCTCTTCATTTCTTGCAATTTTTTTGTTATCATAACTCTTTGAATTCCCTCCTATCGCGCCTATTTTCATTCTCTTAATTCTTCTTCAAACCTTTGGTGGGCCTAAATAGGGAACTGTGTGATATATGTAGGCCCATCTGCCCACCTAGTCACTAATTGTCTGATTCCATACCTGCTCACATATAAACCAAACTCAATGATAGGTCTTAAATCATAAAACAAGCAAGACTTTATTTTTATTTTTCTAGAACAATCAGAAGTATCCAAAGGCTTATATTCTAGAAACTTTTACCATTGTATGGTAACATTGTATCTCACATGATTGGAAACATTGACTAGCATTGTGTCACCCTCTCTTGCATATATTATTGGTCCTGGATACTTCCCATTCACTGTCACAACGGGCTTTGTGTGGCATAAACGTGTATAGTTCTTGAGTCTTATCTGCAACACATGAATCACATAAAACTCATCAAAAAACAATGCTGGAATATGTGATATTAATCTTAGAAATCAATTACATAAATTCACACCAACTTAGAGTAAAATTGTAATGCCTAGTTTTTTCCTCGATAATAACCGATAACATGACAATTATGACAAAACAAAGCATTATGGTGTTTGAGAGTACTTCATCATTTGATTTCCTTTGCAGATGAACTATGTATAGTTAGCTATACATCATGCAATTAGAGCAGTTTGAAGGATGGAATACTTACATCTCTAACAACCCATATTTATACAAAGTCTCACATTTGATAACTATGTTGTTATTGAGAAACTTCCAAAGGTAATATCTAAGTTGGTGTAACGTCAAAAGATTACTGTAGTCTCACACATGATCTAATTCACCCCATGTTTTGAATTTGATCTTTGCTATTAACAAATATATATATATATATATTTTGAACTAACTCCATTGAGTTTTGGTTGTTTACTTACTTGCATTGTAAGATATGAAAATGTTTAGAGTAGAGTTTGGTAAGTCCAAAATGTTCCATGCCTAAGGGAGACGAATCAAAAGACATATATCCTAAGAATGCTTATATTGACTGGGCCCTGAAAGATTTTCCATGTGGACAAGAATACCAAATGATGGCTATATGGTTTACATTATGAATTCCTGTTTTGTTCCTAGTTTTGAGTCTAAATTGATTGTACTATTCATTTTTTTGCACCCCATTCCCCACATTGAGGTGGTGAAGTGTTACAAAAAGCTTACTACACATTCCTTACAATTTACAAATTTTTTACATTGAAATAGTACTTTTCAACTGATGGATAATCAATGAAATTATATTTTTAGAATTTACTATCCATGAGAATTTCAAAATAAAATTAGTTGATTTATGTCAACTTGATCCTACAATTTCATCCTTTCCCCTCTATCCAAGATGGCACAAGGAGACCTTGACCAGACTTTGCAATCTTCTTTTTCTGATGTTTGGCATGGCATTTTCATCCTTTTCCATCACTTTTTGCAGTATCTTCATGCACGACTACCACAATGCACCATGCTCCATTATATAAGATGTACATTAATATTTCAATTTTGGACATGCAAGGAGGAAGCATGTCATTCCAAAAGTTAAATATGCTTATCACACTATTACTTTAACTTTGGTGGATTGAACTGGTTTTAATCCAAAAGTTTCAAGTGACCTGTCTCACTTATCATCAGGGAAACTACCTTTAAGATGATAGTGAGGTGCACCCAAATCTTTAAGTCCTAGATTTCTCACATCATGTGTTTTTGTAACCATGGGGGGTAGTGCTAATCATCCTTTGGATGACTTTCCTATAGGGAGACCATATAACAATTAGTTGGGTCCTAGCTACAAAAGTTTCCCTTGTCATTTGGCTGCCCATTTCTACTTCTTCACCAATGTCAAAGGCTTTTCCAACAAGTCTACTTGTGCTTTTCCATGTGTTCCTCATTGTTCTTGTTTCTTTTCCAAGCCACTTGAACAATTCTTGCATCTTATTTTTTTATGGTTGGATTAAGTGATCTTGGCACTTCTTTCTTTAGAACTAAGCCTCCATCCATTTTTTTGGTGCTTGACCAGCCGCCAAACATATCAAATTTCTGCAAAACATGGGCCTTCACTCTTGTCTAGTAATAACAGTAAACATTTTATTATTTTTCAATGCAAGCAATGAGACTCTAGACAACCAACTACCGATATATTTCTCAGATTCTTCATATGCCTCTGAAGGGGGAAAAACTCACTATAAATAGATTTTGATGGAGGTTGCATTTAGAGCAGGTTGGGATGCAAATCATGCCATGTCAGATAGAAAAATTAGATGATTCTTGCCATCCAGTGGTGTATTTTGTTGTAGAAAACACATCCCTATAGTGAAAAATCCTCCTTACCATGCTTCTTGCTTCTCCCTATTTCTATTACCACTTTTTGGCTTTGCTTATTAAAAATCATCTAAAAAGCTCTTCTCCTTGCTCAAAATTTTAGTAAAATGAAATGAAAATGAAGAATGGGTAGCTTCTATTTAGCTAAGTAAAAATTTCTAGAAGTTTAGGAATAAACGTCATGTTCCCCTTCCCAATGAGCTAGAAAAAGAACAACTAAAATATTGCAAATATTACACATAACCAATAGATTAAAAAACTAATAATAAAAGGATTAAAAAAACAATAACAAAAATTGATAGCCTATCATATCTGATATAATACTAAAATATTGTGCCAAAAGGTGGCCATCAACCTGTCATATCTAATATAATATTAAAAAATAAGGGTGTGAAAGGAGGTGCCCTAGAAGCCACTACCCAAGTATGTACAAGTCTATATGAACAAGTTGAGTCTAGAAGAAGCATTCATTCAGTTCATATTTCTTCAAGTCTTGTGAACACTTGTTCATCCAATCCAAAGGATGAAAACCCTAAGGATTGTAGGAGATTCAAGCATGAAAAACCTTGAACATCTCAAGTAGAAATGAAGGAAAAAAGCCCTAAAATTTATGTATGTGATTCCACCTCTAGAATTTTTTAGAACCTATGTTATAGGGGGATGAATCCCCACCCCTGAAACCCCCATCCCCATCACCTGAGATGTTTTGGTGATAATGGGACATTAGGGGACATCCCTTGGCCATCCCCTCAACTGAGAAAATGTGAAAACATCCCATAATGCATTGCTAAAGTTGGGGAGGGTAGGAAAAGCATGGGGGACACTTGGCCATTGCCAAGGTGGCCAAAGACACCTCAGATATCCCTTGAATGTGTGAAGTACATCCAAGCATCCCCTATTGAACAGAAATTTTTAAATGTTTTAAAAAAACTCATTCATATCATTACAAAAAGACTGTTAAATATATCATGATAGCACTACAATGGTAGTATAATAGCAATTAAATTAATCATGACAGAGATGACAACAAGTGTAGTATAACAACAATAATATATCATGATTCAGATTCATAGTTAATAGTTAATATCAAAAGCAATTTGTTGGATTTCTGACTTCATTGTTCATAAAAGCCTCGAACTTAAAATTTTTTGATATGGTATTAGAATCAATTATCATTGTCAGTTGCAAAAGAGATTAAAGGTGCATTTACCATGGTCTAGTACAGTGTGGTATTGTATGAGAAGTGCAAACAAACAATTTTTTTTAGGAATGTGGTTGGCATGTAGGCTTCTTCAAACATCATCCAACATCATTTTAACATTGTCATGTTATATTGCTGCTATTATACTGTTGTTCAATAACTTGTAGAAATTTGACTCTCTCTCTCTCTATCTATCTATCTATCTATCTATCTATCTATATATAATATAATATAATATAATAGGTTTTCCCCATATCTTAAGCTTTTAAAACCATCAACAACTTAAGAATAGTTTCCTTGTATTTCACCATAATAGAAAGGATGATTTATAACTAAATCCTCTTGTAATATTTTTCCTAAAACCAACCTTAATACAACAAACAACAACAAAAAGAATAGCACAAGATGCGGGAACAAGAATAGTGCTCAAGGTTTAGGTTTCAATAGAAGAATGACATTATTTAAGCCCAAAATAGAGTACATGCATAAGAGGAGCATAGACAAGGATTAAGAGGAATTCTTCAACTTGAATTTTTCCAATTTTTTAATTTCTGACTTCTCAAATATGGAAAAGAAAATTTCAAGGACAAAGATTCACTGGTCAAAACATAAACATGGGTTTTTTTGCAGCTACAATCCACTTGGGGTCTATTGAGCATGAATTGAACTTGACACTAGTAAATGATCAAAATTTTGATGTTTTTAGTAATGTTTTAATATTGTTCTCTAGCTGGTATTGAGAACAATGCATTACTTTTTTCTGTCTGAAACTTCTTTAGCCCATTCTTGATCTCCATTCTATTTCTCTTTTCTAATTTTTCCTTGTGTCTTTTCTTAGTACTCATCTTCTATTTGTCTCTTTCAGGTCAAATTTCCATCCATAATGGACAATGAATTTTTTCTTCTTTGATGTGTTGATGTTTGTGTGTAGAATGCTCGTTGAGATACCAAATACAATAAATTCAGAGGAATTTAGAAATTCAATGTCAAATTGTTGCATTTCTCCTCTCTTGCAATGGAAATTTCAGATATATTCAAGTATGAGATATTAGTTATTACACACTTTTTGTAGAGACATTCCTGGTTGCATGTGATTCTTTTATGAAGTAGTACAAACTTGAACCCAAACAAAGCCTTAGTTATTTGACCAGTTATGTGTTTGTGGTTTGCATGGAGATGCTATAATATTAATTCTTAAATCAAACAACATCTCTACTTGTTTGGCTAGTTTTATGGTTTCCGATCCTCATGGAGATATAATGTTAGTTACCTGAGGATTCTTTGTTAAGGCAGTTTGAAGTGGGATTCTTCTACTGACTGCACATAATGGTCATATATATATATATATATATTTTCTGTTGGGGGCCTTCAGGCACAGTTGTAAAGGAGAATTTAGGAAAAGTTGAGAGCAAGAAGTCTGCTATGGAGTTCAATCTGAAAGTAAGACTAGAATGTAGGAATTTCTAATTTAGAAGAACAACATTCTCATGATGGTGCTTGGGGCATTCACAAAAACTGAATGGATTTACTAGTGAAGATCTCTATTTCATTCATCATCTTCCATGATTCTAATTCAATGAGAGTGATTCCAAATTCAAGAATTGTGATCTTTGCAAGATATCCTTAAGATCATCTACGAAAGTTATTGAAAATCAGTTCTTAATAGTGATTTTATTAATTTATTTTGCATTAGAATGCATATGCCTTTTTTCATCTTTCTTAGGTGCTAACACTATTGGTGTGGCACATAGGCTAAGGCCTAACACATACTTTGACATAGCTCCTTTTCCCCCTTTTTTCCTCACTATTGTCCTTATCTCTGTCTTTCATGAAAGAAGTTTGATAGGAAGCCTTCTGGAGTAGGATGACACTTCATATCCAATCGATTTGATGAGATGCCTTTCTTTGGGAAGACTTATCAGCTGGAAACTTTCTAAGCCAAATATACTTATATACCAAACTCTAAAATTCTTCTTTTAGATGCTGTCTCAAAAACTGCTTTCTCTTCATCTATTTTTTTTGGAAAAAGAAGGTAGCGCTCTATTTTTTTCTGCTCAGCTTCGTGAAGATGCTTATATACCAAACTCTGAAATTCTTCTATCAGATGCTTTCTTAAAAGCTACTTTTCTCTTCATCTATCTTTTTTGAAAAAAGAAGGTAGCTCCCTATTAATTCTCTGATCATCTTTACAAATGTATTTAATGAAAGTATTAACTATTCATAAATCATGCATCTCGATCATATTTTTTTTTATTCATATACAAATGTGATAAGCCAACATGGGAAACAAATTACTCCACACCTCATCTAAATAGGATCTCATATTGAATCTTAATAGACACTAATGGGATACATACACCTCATTTTCATCTTGCACCCAACCCAAATTCTATGGATTAGGGTGTGGTTGTTTGACCAAATTTAGGTGTAATATTGCAACATGCCTATTCAAAATCAAGGTTTATACCTTGTTTTTATGTGCAAAATGTTATTTGGGAGAATGCATCTCTTTTGGAGTTTTTTTCTTGCCTTCAATTTGTAGGTTACTGGTCATGACATCCATTGTACTTGCCCAGGATTTGCGACCAAGATTGCTTCTCTTCTGGTTGCAACTTTGGAAACCTTCTATCACGTCCACTGTATTGAAGTTTGGTGCCATTGCTCCTTCTGCTAAAATTATTCTGGGGACTAGGCTATCCCTATCTCTTCTAGGCTGATGGTACTATCCAAGGCATCCATGTTCTTTTTTATAGAAAGGTAAACAATTCTTGTGTATTTTATCAAAATAACTTTTATTTTGAAATGGAGGTGGGGTTTCTCTAGAAGGAATTGTGGTTGTATTCTCTAGGTATTACAATCTAATACCCAAAAACTTGGCAGTTGTTAAAAATGAAGTAAAATCTACTGAAATGAAGGATGGTATATAGGGCCTCTTGCCTCTATCTATTGGTGTACTGCAACCCAATGGACCTTTAGTGCTTAGTAAGGCCAACTTCTGGGGCTTGAATTTTAATCTAGAATAGGGTGCATGCAAGAGGTTTTTTTGTCTTTATTTAGTGAAGTTGGATTTTGAGAATTCTTTTTGAATTTTGAGTTTTATTGCCCTCATTTAAGTTGCCAATTTCATTGTAGGGGTTTAGAGTGAAGATTCATAATTTCTTTTGAAGGGTTGGGTTTGTTTTGGGTTCATCTATACAAAAACATATAAAAATCATAAATACATATTTGTAGTTACCGCATAGCATCATATAATAAACAAATCCACCATAAAAGTTAAAAATACTAATTAAATATCAATTAGTCAAACTTGAATGTGATGATATATATTCATCGCTTAATATTAAAATAATAATATCACTTATCAGCAATCAACATCATATGGGTCTGCAAAAAGATCATCATTATTGACATTAAATGATGTAGGTAGAGAGAAGAACCACAAGTAGTGCACACTATCACTAAAACTTTGACTGCTATCTAGCTCCTTTACAAATGTTACACGTTGGGAAGTGGAAGCATCCAAGTCAGGGTGCACTAACTCTATATCCCACATCTTCTTGCCCTCTTCCTTGTTGTCATTTTTTTTGTGTAAAAGGAGGACAAGTTGAAATCTACATACATTAAGTCCTTCACCTATTTTGATTGCAATTAGTTGTGCTTTATTAAGTGGATAAAGGAGTATGTCCTCCAATTTTGTTCAAATATACATGGACTAGCAACCTATTGAAGCAAAGGTAGAAGTTATAAAAATTAAAATTATAAATGAAACTTCAAACTTAAAAATGTTATTTAAATTTTTTTATTTTTGATAAAAAATAACAAACTTGTGATAGAACTTTGATCGCAAGAGTTTGTAGGTGTTGAAATGCTTGTAGATGGAATTAATACCAACTATGAGTATCTTTGTTAGCTTTTTACAAAGTACTTTGTTGGTTATATATGTGGGGATCATGGACTAAAGTGTGATTAAAAAATTCATTGTATCCATAACCCCTCGATGTTTGAATATGATTTCTTAGGTATCTCCTTTTACATTTTTTCACATGTCTAGGTAGGTACAAGAAAGATTTTTTGGAACTTATTATATTTTGTTTACTTCCTTCCCTTGGGATTTAATGAATCATGTGCAGTGGGTATTCATCTATATCATTTGCTAAGGGTGTGATATTATTTCAGACTAGAGTTGGGAGGACATGCTGATTAGGTGCTTGAATTCACTCAATCTAAATACCATTTGTACACAACAGTCTAAATGAGGACATTTATCTATATGCTTTAAATGTGAAGTCATGGATGTGTGTGCTTCTTGCTATATTGTATTTTGACATTTCATGATTCTCACTTCAAATAATGGAGAGCAAGCCTTAAAGATAAAATGTTCATTTAATTCTTTATTGATTGAAAAAATATTATTGAGGGTTATCTGAGGTGCAATTTTCTATTCCTACTTATTTTCCAATTTCAGGTTTCAGAGATTTCAATATATGCTTCCATTTGCATGCAAGTGGGTTACAATCTTAATAACATTTACAATTGATAAGGAAAATTAATTTGAATCCTATTAGCTGCTTTGGATCAATGTATCTATACTTTGACTTACCTATACTAAAATTCTTGAAGTAGTTAGTATAATGATAGGATTATTGTACTTATTTATGCACGATCATAATATTGTGACTTGCGATTACTCATGCAACAGATGATTGGTTTTTCACTATTTATGTTGGACCAATCTAGAAAAGAGGCTGAGTATTCTATGGAAATTGATTTTACCACCTACCAGGTTCGATTCTGATTACTTTAACTTTAAACTGAATTAGTATCAGTCTTATCTCTATTCTACAATATATTTCTTAGAAAATTGAAGAATATGCTCTACATAAAGAACAATTTCATGTGAAAATTCCTTACATATTTTATAAGTTTTGTTATTTATTCTTTAGTATTACAAAATGAGAAACATTTTCATTAAGAATCTTGCTATTAGGGGATACCTTGATGAGATTGCTGTCATTTTTCCAATTTGCGTCAATGTAGAATATGTTGGCGAAATTAATGATCAAATTGAGTGTAATGTCCCCTTTTTGGGATATTCTTTAAGAGAACATCATTAGCATCAATCCTGAAGTGTTACATAAAATATATCAACATAGAGTTACATAAGAGTCTGAACATTGTTGATATAGCAAAGAGAACACCAAAAGACAACAATACAAATTTAGGATCCGTCTTAGTGATGTTATTTGTGATCATTTTATAATATGTTTAGAAAAGAAAATTTAAAGTCCGTTCTCACACTAAACATGATGTGGCTTAGCAAAAAAACATATATACTTACCCAATCCAGCATCACTCCTTTCTCCTGAACTGATTCTGCTTCATAGTGGCCAACCATGACTGTGCATTAGAAGCTTCTAGCATCCTAATCTTGCAAAATCCTTGGCAAGTACAGTTGAAGCAAACCAAAGATTAAGATTACATAAAATGTCTTTATTATGAACAAATTTAGTGTACCGCTCCAATATACTCTAGACAAAATCAATAAACTACTTTAACTTAAAATCCATGATTTTAACTCTTGAACAAAACACATTGAATTTATACCATCTAATCACACTTGCAACTATGTAAAAAGTATATTTCATATCTCAAGACTCTCTTTTAACCATAAAATGTTAACCAAATTGAGAGAATTCTCAAACTTAGAAAGATCTTGGATAGTTGAATACTATTTATCTTTGTCAACACATATTCATTTCAGACTCAACTAGCAAGACTATGACTTAGCAGTTAGTTTCTGCAGATGAAATTACCTTCTAATACACTAAACAGGGGACACAAGAAGGTTGCTTATCCCCATGTCAATTAAATTGCATTTGAGAAAGACCTTAGTGGTAATTGAGAAGCCCTATAATCAATGCAATTTTTCCCTTTAGGCCTAATGTTGTTTCTGACTTTACAAAAGGAATTTTAAGAATTCACTCTTTATGATAAATCATTGAGTGTGATCTAAAATATTGATCGAAAAGCATACATAGTTAAAACCAAAATCAATCATACACTACTTCATAGATTGTGGAAAACTCATGCCAACTATTATAGCTTCTTGTAATAAACCTTCTAATGTACTCATATTAAAAAATGTAGCATAGCATATTACTTCGATAATTTTTTGATAGTATTTTTTAATATTATGGCTTCTTTTAATAAACCTTCAAGTTCAACAATTATTTCTTTTGTTTGCAAGTTTTCATAAATTTCTTAGGGTAGTGATTGCTAGCACCAAGAAGATATGAATGCTTACAAATCCATTTACTCACATGTATAGTTAATACAATATATGATTCCTCTCACAAGTTATTGGAGTGACGGTTTTTGTTATATAATGATGTAAATGAATTTACTTGTTAAATCTAATATTATTTGCTTGCAAGAAAATTTTTCTTTCATCCTATTGGTTATCTTAGACGAAGAATTCAGCTCCCTCCAGAATCATATCAAAATATCGAAAGACTGTGCTCTAAAAGTTGTTTCCTTTCCAAATTTTATAGGGAAAAAGTTACCTTGAGGGAAGTGGTATTTTTGTTTTATCGAGGGGGATTTTAATGATCTTTAGTTAAGCATAGAACAACTCACCAACCTATAAAAAAATGACACAAGAACTATGATAACCTCAGTATACATAAGGCTCTAAATGATCATATGTACATGTTTTTAATTTGACAACACAAGTTCTATAATTAATACTTAGTTTTTATTCTGTCATTCTCGACTTTTTAATTTCTTATACATATTCTTAATCCTTCATTTTTCTTTTTGAATGGTAAGCATCTAGTAGAATGTGAATGAATAGGTAATGATACAATCTCGAATATATTCATTAACTTAGTTATTGAACCTTCCTCTTACAATCTGCATTTTCAGTAGCCAAATTTGCAATAAATTGAATTCGAGCAGCACATAGTCTTTCTGTAAGCTGATTTGATAGTTTGGGAACATGAATATAAACACAAGTTGTTTGCGTACTCTATATAACAAGATTTTAACTAGATTCTATTATTGAGAGAATATATTTTAGTGATATAAATGAGTAGCTTGTTGAAATTAACAAACATGTAGGATTCCAAAAATTCTACATGTTTCTTGTCCTAAGCCATCATGAATAGCTTTTCCTAATGTTTTCTTCCTTAATGAAAATAGATGTTTGTGAATGAAATATATTGTACCTTATTATGTGAGGACATATATATAGATGGGTACAAAATATGTCATAATGACCATTACTATCGTGGGATCTTTGGATCATAAACCTCATAATCCAATTTTTAAATATAATATCTGATGTTAGAGATCCCATCTATTTTTTAAACTAACTATTCTTCAATTTTTGTCTCTTATTTGCTTTCTATCAAAGTACTCTCTTTCTAATCTAGTAAAAATATATTTCTAAATTTATGCTTGTGAATGCAGTTCGGGAAGTGTTCTTGTTTGGTATTTACTTTTTTTGTTGTCAGCATATGAAGTTTTTTGTTCTTTATGATTCTGTGGGGATTCTAACTTGGATCACATGCTTTTTGTTTTGGACTAGGTGGACAAAGCTGAGGCTGTACATAAAATGCAAGTGCCAACTGCAGCTGAATGTCTTCAGCATCCTTTCTTCCAGGTTCTTTTTTAATTTATTTTTTTAGTACTATGAAGTTCTATATTTTCTTGTTTCTATTTTATAACTGCATGGTAAATAGAAGTATTTGGGATATACTACATGGTGAGTAGATTATGTTATGTAGAAACATGATAGATTTATTAAATATGAGTCCAATCAATATTTCTACCATTTGATCAAAATAGATTGGGGAGAACCTAACAAACATTTTAAATTTTTGTGTAGGAACATCAAAGAAGATTAAATTAGACTGGGATACTCATCTAAAGATAGACTATGGTGCTACAAAAGGATTAGAATATCTTCACCGTGACTGTAACCTATGCATTTTTCACAAGGATGTAAAGATATCTAACATTTTTTTAGATGACAACTTCGAAGCACATTTTTCAGAATTTGGCATTACCAAGTGCATTTCCTCAGCCAAAACTCAAACCTCCACCTATGTTATTGGTATATTGACCTTGAATATGCAAGAACCTCAAGGCTTAATGAGAAATATGATGTTTATAGCTATGGTATTGTTCTTCTGGAGTTGCTGACAGATAGGAAAGTTGTGGACAATGACTCAAATTTACTTCAGTTGGTAGGATTTGTGATTGATGATAAAGAAACCAACAAGCTATGAAGATGAAGAGGTAAATGATCAATTTTTTTAAGGGATAGTTCAATGGTAAGAGAAACACTGAAGTAACAATTAACATGGTCATAAGATGATAGTAATCAGAATGAGGGCAGCCTACAGATGATTGGAGCTTTATCACAATCATAGAATGAAAGTTCCTTTGCAAAGATGTATCATGTACTTGTGCATAACAAGGGTAAGGTATTGTAAATTATGATATAAAAGAACAAGAATGCACAAATGACAGTTAGAGGATCAACAAGCATTACAAGGGTAAGGGACTATAGATTATGATATAAAAGAATAGTCATGTTCCTATTCTTTTGTAAGCTGTTGAACAGTATAAATGCAAGGTTTTGGAGTAGATTTTAGCTAGTTTTTTTCTCTCAGCAATGTATTGTAATCTTTCAAGTTCTTTCATGTTGGGAGAGCAAATTGTAACTCCATTTTCAAGCTTACAGAGCTGTATGTAACATCTTTTTGATTAATAAAATAAGTTATTTTTACCTTCTCATTGTCATTTTATTGTGCAAATATTTTAGATAGTTGATAAATGATCTTTTGATTAATAAAATAAACTACCAAATGACGACAATTAAAAATGCACTAAATATACTACTAAATCAATGACTAAATGACTAAATTAATGACTAAATATATGACTAAATGACTAAATTAAAGACTAAATATATGAATAAATATATGACTAAATTAATAAATAAATATATGACTAAAGTAATGACTAAATATATGACTAAATTAATGACTAAATATATGACTAAAGTAATGATTAAATAAATGACTACCATGACTAAATAAATGACCAGTTAACAACAATCAATGACTAAATTAATGACTAAATATGTGACTAAATAAATCACTAGCATGACTAAATAAATGACCAGTTAACAACAATTAATGACTAAATTAATGACTAAATCAGTGACTAAATCAATGACAAAATCAATGACCAAATCAATGACTAGATAAATGACTAAAATAGTTTAGTCATAAATTTGGTCACGTTATAAATGACCGGCAATAAACTACTAATGGTCATGTGACCAAAATTAGTCATTTATATGCAATTTTTAGTAGTTTATTTAGTCATATATATTGTTGTTTTTGTACTAGTGGATGTTCTCTCTCTTTGTGACATTCCTCTATTTGTACCTCCATTCTTCTCTATGTCATAAATCTTTTAATTTTCACTTTTTCTTTTTCATTTTCTTGTGTTTTCCTTTTGGGGATGACGCAAGACATTGAGATATTCATGTCTCTTTCATGTTGACCCAAAATGATTTCTTTTTCTTTTAATT
Organism: Sequoia sempervirens; assembly: GCA_007258455.2. Classification (NCBI taxonomy): domain Eukaryota; kingdom Viridiplantae; phylum Streptophyta; class Pinopsida; order Cupressales; family Cupressaceae; genus Sequoia; species Sequoia sempervirens. Next base: position 190,072,660 of record VDFB02379711.1, on the reverse strand, counting down.
TTCATATCATATTTATCATTTTCTTGTGTTTTCCTTTTTGGGATGACACAAGGCATCAAGACATTCATGTCTCTTTCATGTTGAGCCAAAAGGATTTATTTTTCTTTTCCTTTTCATACCATCTTTATCATTTTCTTGTGTTTTCCTTTCAGGGATGATGCAAGGCATCGAGACATTCGTGTATCTTTCATGTTGACCCAAAAGATTTTCCTTTTTTATTTTTCCCTTTCTTTGTCATTTGTCTTGTGTTTTCCTTTTGGGGAGGACACAAGGCATTGAGACACCCTATGTCTCTTCCATGTTGACCCAAAAGGTTTTTCTTTGTGTTCGCTCTCTTTGTGTCATTCTTCCAGTTCTATGTGTATTTGGGGGATGATAACAGTTTCGATCTCTCCTATAAATATTGTAGTAAAATAACATACTGACCCCAAATCCATAGATCCCTTATGTGTTTGGTGTTTTCATTTTGTGGGAAACCCCTTTCTTTCCTTTCTTTCTTTTTCTTTTACATGATGCAACTTTACTTAGAAACATATGACTTGGCATAGGGCTTTGCAAGTTGGCTCTCATGTCTTCTTTCTTGTTTGCATTTATCATTCGCTACTTTAAAGTAATTTGTCACAGTATGGTGTTAGAAATTCCTTTAAAGTGGGGGCATACATTAGCATTATTCTTTTGCATTCTCCTTTTTCTTGGTTCTTAGTGCAACCTTCTTATTTCATATGATGTGTTTATCGCTATGTGGATGAAATTGGGTGTAATGTCCTGTAGGAACGTGATCTCTCTTAGCATGTTACATTCCTCTTAGTGGCTTGATGCAACACATTGCATCCCCTAAGTTGTGAATATTCTATTATTTGATTGGTCCTCTCTTGGAGACATTAGGCACAATGTTCCCTAAGTTAAAGACCTCACATGAACTAAGTAAGACTCCTTTGAACATTTCCTATTTTTTCATTTTGTATTTTTTGTTATATGGCCACCTTGCATAATAAAACTTGTATGCCTATGGAGCCATTGTGTTTGTTCATGAGCTCCAAGCATGCGAAGTTTTGCTTGTCTCATGAAACTCAAAAATTCTTTTTGTGTGGTGCCTTATTAAAGTTATCAGGAGGTATAACTTTGGTATGGTTGAGCAAGAAGCCTAATCCGAGGCATGAATTTCCCCATAGCCACTTGTGTGTGTGTGTGATTGCATACCAGCCATGAGTGTATGTTTCTCACCTATTAGGACTTCTCACTCGGCGAATAGCTAGGAATTTCATCGCCTCAGAGTGAGTATGCATTTTTCTAGACAAACAACCTAGATTTGATCCACACTAGAATGCAAAAATTATTGAAGCTTGATTTGATTCTTTGTCTTCTTTCATTTTCTCTTTTTCTTCTTTGGTAGTGTATGATTGGCCTTTTTGCTATTCTTTATATCATTTTCATGTGTGTTCCTTTGTGCTTATGTTGGTTTTCCATGGGATCTTGATCCTGGGGGCTTGATCACCCCTCTTGATTGTTTTTGTCTCATCTTGCTATCATTAGTTCATTAGAACCCCTCTTGGTGCGTGTTTGTCTACTTTAGTGTGAGTTTGAAGCAAGTTCCTTCTCTCACTAAAGTGGGGGCTAAATGTAGTGTTGAAAAAAGAATCCCTTGACATTTTTGGTTCCTCCTTATGGATTTTCTAGCTTAATGTTGCCTTGATTAGGTGAACTATAATGTGGATAACACATTCACATTAGGTCTTGGGCCCTTGTGGAGTAATGAAATTTAATGGTGCCTTGCAAAAGTGTTGTAACACACTTTCACACTTTTCTAGGATTTTATCAATTAACTAAGCATAATAAATATAATTTTAATCATAATTAATATTATCCCTGCCTCATTTGGAGTGTTATAAAGTGTTGTAACACACTTTCACAATCCTCTAGGCTTTCCATTAATAATTGGGCTTTCTTATGCTTTAATTGGCCCCATTTTGCATCCACATGCCTTATTTATGTGTATTTTTGAGAATAATCCCAAAAAATATCATTTAAAACATCAAATCCCAAAACCCACCTTAAAGGTGACTCATTTGCCATTATGGGTGAATGAGTCCCCTTAGGTGGGACCCATTTGCCATTATGGGCGAATGAGTCCCCTTAGGTGGGACACATTCATCCAGGGTGGCGAATGAGTACCCTTTAACTCAAAATTTAAATTTAATTTAAATTTATGGTGGGTTTTTATTCTCCAAGATCTAAGGTTAGCCTGTAGTGTTGTAATTTTAGGAATTATTGCATAATTAAGTATAAATATGAGGTTCTTTCTCTCATTTTCATACTTGGAATTCAATATAGTTCACAAGAGCATTTGAGCATTCAAGGAATTTCAAGGGAAGATTATCAAGCATTTAAGAGCATTTTCAAGTGTCATTCATCATGTCAAAGATTGTTTGAATAATGTTGTTTTAGAGCTCAGAATTGTGGTGTAGGATTTGTAATTCAAGTAAGCTTTGCATTCAAGATCTATCAACATCAAGCTAGATTCCAAGTCTACATCCATTGGAGCCATCACTTACATGATTGTAGTAGTTTATTGCAAGGGTTTGGTGAGTTGCAACATTGTCTTTTGTGTGTGATTTGCAGGGATAGGTTGTAGATTTTCCAAGAATTAGAGTTGGAGAAATGTTGTCAAGTCCCTAAAAGTTGTCAAAGTTGTCATCAAACCTTGGAGAAGCTTGGAGAAGACCTACAGGCTGAATTTTGTAGTTTTAGACCTGAATCTAAATCAGGAACAAAAGAGCAGACTGAGAGGCACATTATCCACTTCAGAATTTCTAGAAAAGAAAAAGTGGACTGATTCGCCACTATTGGTGAATGAGTCCCACTATACAAGCTTAAACAAGATTTTTATAGATTTGAGTACCCATTTGTATGAAACCTATTTCGGCATAGTTCACCTTGAATTGGACTAATTTTCCTAACTTGGCATATGAGTCCCAGTCAGCTTGAACATCAGATTTTTTCAGGATTCCAGAGCTTCATCCTACCTTCTTCAGTCTTCCAAGTGCACACTTTTTGTTTCATATCTTTTCAGTATAGTTTGTCCATTTTTTAAGTCATTTATGTACTTGTTTTCATATCACATTATGTTTTCCATGTTTACACTTAGTGGTGAACCCCTCATTAGATATCATTGAATCGCTAGAACCTTCCCTTTGTCAGATTTCAATCTCCTTTGCATTGAAATCTCAAGGGTTTTTTCTTGAGTGAAAGGTTGAAAAATTTGTCTTTCTCCTTTTAGGTCCAAAACCCTAGAAGAGAAAAGGAAGTACCAATTTTTTCTACATTTCACCCTTTATAAGTAGAGAAAAGGAAAATAACTGAGTCAAAACAATCCCTACCAACTCCACCAATCCCAATAGGCCTAGGATTACCCCTAGAGGATCCATCAATATTGATTTTCAATATGTCTACTAGAGGAGGAAACCATCTTCCCATCCTTTGAACCTTCTTTTTAGCCTGCCTACCTCTTCTGAGACAAGTAGAGTTAGAAGTCAATCCTAGTCTATCCACAATCTCATCATCCCTCCTTTCCAAAGGATACACCACATCACATTTAGCTTCCACCATCTCTTGGATCATACTAACAATTATGTGCCAAACCTGTTGAACCATCAACCTATCCCTGCGAAAAATCCTATGATTCTTTTCTAGCCAAATTTTCCAAAGGATGAAGGAAGAACCAATGCACCACAAAATCTGGAGGAAAGAGGCCTTAGTAGGAGGACTTCCCATACTGTTCTAGAACTCAACAAGGGAAGAAGCATGAATACAGGGGTGTTTCCAAACACCCCACCATAAAATTCCAAAGCAACATAGGAGAAGTACAATGGAAAAACAAGTGGGAAGAATCCTCCTCACTCCAGCTGCACAAAACACAGAGGGGACTGGAATCCCCACTTTTGTAGATTATCCCAAGTCAAACATCTATTCCAAGCTAGAGTCCACACAAAGCAATTACACATTGGCCAAGAAAAATTGTTCCATACATGTTTCCACCAAGGAACCTCCACCCCACCAAACTTACGAGCCAACAACTTCTGGTACCTTCTAGCCATAGTGAAAGTACCCTTAGGATCCAAGCTTTAGGAAAGAATATCCTTATCCCTAAGGGAGCCGCATTGTTTACCAACCAAAATATTTTGAAGCTCAACACAATCCTCCTCCAAACCAACAACAATCTAATCTCAAGGATCCTTCCACCTAACCACTTCCAACTGCCCATAGGGTTAAGAAGTCTTAAAATTAATCACCCTTGACCAACTAGCCTCTAGGAAGCACTGGAAAAGATTCAAAAAATTAGGATATTGACACAGAATGGGGTAAAATCCATCTCAAGAATCATACCAAAAGAGAGCCTCATCCCCCTATTACATATCTAGAACAACACCTCCTTGATTAGTGTAACCCCTTTCTTAAGCATTCCCCAAATTACAAAGCCCTTTCCCACCATATGATACCAGGGAATCTCCTCCCTCGAAACCCTCCAAAGGTATTTGTGAGTTAAAATCCTATCCTAGATATGATCTTGTTCCAAACACCACCTCCAATAATGCTTAGCAGCCAATGCCAACTGAGATAAAGTCAACTCCCATAAAACAAGACCCCCAAACTACTTCAGACTACACACAATATCCCACTTCACAAGGCTCCAATTAGAAGAAGACATGCTACTTTCTCACAAGAATTGTCTAGCCAAAGAATTCAAATCTTTAACAAACCCAATTGAAGCCACTTGGAGCATACATCTATAGATGGGAAGAGCCCGTAACATAGATTTAAGAAACTGAACTCGCCCAAAAAAAGACAACCATTGGTGATTCCAATGATTAACCTTCACATGAAACTTGTCAAGAATATTCTGCCAAGACTCCCAAGGAAGACTACTAAAAGAGATAGGAATGACAAGATAAGTGAAAGTGAGAGAACCAATATGAAACCTCGAGATACGAGCAATCCTTTGCTAAATAATCTAGGGAATATTCAAGAAGAAAATGGAGGATTTATCTTCATTAATCATTTAAACAGAAGCAACAAGATAAATATCCAAGACCTTGCAAAAATTTGTGGCTTCTCTAACATTAACCATACCCATCAAAGCAGTATCATCCAAAAATTTCAGGTGAGACTAAGGCAAACCATTTCCCCACACCCAACCCTAAATAAGACCCAACTCTACATCACACTTCACCACTCTCCCCAAACCTTCAACAAGAAGAATAAATAAATAAGGAGAGAGAGGATCCCCTTGAAGAAGGCCTCTCGAAGCATGAAAAAGAGAACAAGGCTCACCATTTATCAACACCAAGAAGGAAGTGGCAGTAACGTAGCTCATAACCCACTAGACCCACTCCTCAGCAAAACCAAAGGAAATAAGAATTTTGTGTAAGAAAGACCACTTAAATCTATCATAGGCCTTTGACATATCTAGCTTGATGAACATAGCCTTACCTTTAGAGGATTCCATAGAGTGAATAGTTTTAGTAGAAATGATCACCCCATCTAGAATGTTTTGATTTGCCACAAAACCACTCTATTCCTTTGAGATAAGGCATCTATTCCATCACTTCAACCTTTTAGAAATCAACTTGGAAATGATTTTATAAACCACATTACAAAGAGAAATAGGTTAGAATTTACTTAGCCGATCTACCCCCTTTCAATTGGAAATAAGAGCAAGGAAGATAGAATTCAAAGCCCGCAACATCTGCTTATTCCTCTGAGACTCATGAACCACCTCCAATAGGTCCAGCTTAATGATATCCCAAAATTACTGAAAGAAACCAATAAGAAATCCATTAGGGCTTGGGGCTTTCCCTTTCTTCATCTAGAAAAAAATAGCCTCTAATTCATGTAGCAAAATTTAACCCAAAAGATTCTCATTCATCTCCCCAGTAACCAAGGAGTGGATACAAGACAAAACATGGTTTTCTTCCACCAAGACCTCTTGAGAATCCTCTCTAAAGAAGGAGGTAAAGAATTGCATAGCTTCTCTAGACATTTCATGCAAAGAAGATAAATGCTCACCCCTATCACTCACAAGAATAGGAATATAATTTCCATGTCTCTTGGCTTTCACTGAGTTGAAGAAGAAATTAGTGTTTTTGTCCCCCTCTTGTAACCACTCAACACGAGCCTTTTGTTTCCAATAAATTTCCTTGCGCAACTTGCACTCTTCTAGAACTTTCAAATCCCTCGCCTCCTCCTTGAGTGAATCCTCTGGAAGAAAAAATTACCATATCTCCTGAGTAATGACATCCAAGTTGGCTTGAGTAGAAATCTTAGCATGAAAAATGTTTCCAAAACACTGCTTGTTCCACCGCTAAAGCTGATACTTCACATATTGCAACCGTTTGGAAAAAAGAATACATAGTAGTACCATGATCAGGTCTTCCCATCCACCACCATTTAACCATATACTCCTGCAAAGAAGGAACTCTTAACCAAATAAGTTGGAACTTGAAAGAGGGGGACCAAGCAACACGAGCCAAATTAGAAAATAGTTTAATAGGCTAGTGATCCGATCCCCTCCCGTCCAAAATCTCAGAACAAGTAGACCACAACCCTCCAATCCAAAAACATGAAACCAAGAAATGGTCAAGTATCTCAACAATACAATTCTCCCCCATCCTCCTATTGTTCCAAGTAAACTGACCATTACGAGACTTAATTTCAACCAAATTCAAGGTAGAAATGTTATCACAAAGAAGGAAAGCATAGGGTTCCAACCTCACAATACCACCCCTCTTCTCATCCAAATAAATAATGGCATTGAAATCACCAACTATAATCCAAGGTAAAAAAGGAGAAAGGATCTGAATAAAATTAATATGAGACTAGAAGAACTGCTTACTAGGAAAATTAGTAGGCAAATAGATATTTGATAGAATAATAGTTTCCTCTGACTCCAAACTTAAAGCAACCATAGAGATGGAAGACTTATAGGACATCCACCAAAGAGGATGAATCTTCATAGGGTTCCACAAGAAAGCCACACCCCCAACATTACCATGAGCCCCAATACAGTGGAAGTCACCCCGCTCCCACAACTTTGGCAACATACCAACCATACTTTCTACAGATAACTTAGTCTCCTGTAAAAAAAAGAACATCAAGAGAATAAATTCTTACCAATTCACGAAAAATCTTTTTGTCTACAACCTCTATTCAAGCCCCTTACATTCCAAGAGAGGATGATCATTTTAGAGGGTTAGAAAAATGAGAGTCCAGAGTCTTAATAGATCATGACTCCACCAAATTCTCCCCCATCATTTTGATTTTTTCTAAGTCCTTTCTCCTAGCCTTGGAGGACTTCTCAACAACCCCATTTTTTTGGTCTTTCTGAAGAAGTCCCAATGAAGGAGAAGCCTTGTTGTCTTTTATCAAATCATACCCCATTTTCACCAATGGAGTAGAACCCTCTCCCTCCCCCATCTTGGCATCCACAAGAGACTCAAGCCTCCCAGGAACCACCAAACTAAGATCTGTGTCCATTTATAGAGCACCGGCCTCTTGAGAAGTGTACCATAGAAAAAATTATCTCTTGCTTGATATGGGAATAATTAATGATAAATTGGACTTAATGAGGCCTTGATTTAGTGTCGTGAGGTGTTTTACACATGCACATTAGGTCTTGGACCCTTGCAAATTGAATAAAATATATGTCTTGTAAAGGTGTTGTAAAGAATTGTAAATGACTTTAACACTTTTCTTGACTTTTATTAAAGCATTTAACTCTAATATTTCTTTCCCCCACTTTTGAATTAATTATTATTTTAATTCTAAAGTTAGCTTTTTCCTCTTCCTCTATAATTAAATAATTATTTCAATTATTTAATTATTCATTAGCCTTTTCTCTCTATAATTAAATAAATGTTATATTTATTTAATTATTTATCCTTTCTTTATCCCCCCAATTAAATAATTATTTTAGTTATTTAATAATCCTTTCCCTCTCCATTAAATAATGGTTTTTAATTATTTAATTTTTAACATTCCACCTTTCCTCTATAATTAAATAATTATTTTTAATTATTTAATTATCTAATTATTTGTTCTCACCTTTCTTTGTAAATAAATAAAATCAATATTTTATTTATTTCTCCTATATTGGCGACCTAAATTAAGAAATTTTTATTATTTAATTCTCTCCAACAACCTCTTTTTCTATGCCAATCTTATCTTACACCTCGAGTCTTTATCTTTCCATGTCTTTCTTCTCTCAATCAACCTCCACCCTTGATTAAGTTATTTTCTAATTTAATCCTGGCCCTTGATCATGGCCCTTATTCTTAACTCTTTTCTATAAAAGGAGACCTTTAAACCCTAATCCATTCATTAATTCATTCATAATCCAATCACCATTCATCATATTGTTAAATCAAACATTCAAGATAGCATTCACGCTCACTTCTAAGCCATTCAAGAGAAAGAATCTTCATCTATTGTTGTAGCAATTCAAGATCCTTCAACATGGAAAGTTTCTAATTGAATTATTTCATATTTCATGTTTCATTATCTTATTTCATCATTTTGGTTTATTTACTCAAACGGGGTTTGACCAAGGCAAACCCCCAATACCTAACAATCAACATTTTCTCTCTCTTCCTTTGTGTGATTGTAGATTTAGGTGCTTAGATGGCTTAGAAATGATTAAAGATTAGGTTACAAACTTGTTGAAGTCATCTCAAATTTTGCAATGCCAAAATCTACATAAAAAGTCACCAACAGTGCTGAAAATTGAGGTTTCAGATCTAGACACCTCGAGGTGCAGATTGAGCAGACTCGAAGCTTGAGATTCCATTTTTGAGTTTTCAGAAAAGCCGAAGTGGACTAATTCACCTAGAGTGGCGAATGATTCCCACTGTACCTATTTCTTGAATATTTTTGTAGATTTGGATACCCATTTGGCTAAAACGGGCCCTGATATAGTTTTCGAGAACTAGGACTGATTCACCCAGAATGGTGAATGAGTCCTACTAGGCCTAAAAATCAACATCTTCAGAATTTTAGAGCCATTTCCAGTCTCCAGCAAGTTCTCAGGTGCACACATTTAGTTTTACAACTTTCTATTTTGTTTTACTTGCATTTCTAAGTCATTTTCTAGGTCTTTGTGAATATCACAATGTGTTTTCAAACAACATGCATTTCTTTAGTTTTGCATAAATAATCAATCCATTTGATCATTCTTTTGTATTTAGATCATTAAATTTAGGCATATTTTCATTGTACTTCCATTAGTTTGAGTGAACCACCTAGATTTTGTGTAGGGTCTATCTCTCTCCTTTAGGTGAAAACCCTAAGAGTGCAAGAGAGCCATAACACAACAAAAAATGTTGGTTCAAGAAGTCTGGTTGAAATCTAGGATAATAACATCCTCAACCACTTCCAAAACACCCTGATCCATAATCATCAAACCCAAATTCACCTCTTGCTGACTAAGATAATCTAGAACCTCAAATCTATTAAAGGTATCACCTTCTTGTCATTCCTTAAGAGTCCTCTTTTGACCACAGTTCCTATTAAGGGCCTTAACAAGAATAAAACCCTCTACACCTACAGCCTCATCAAGAATGGGATCCTTGCCTTTTTCAACCTTAGCAAGGTTGTGAGGAGGCTGAGTAGTCTGAGATTCAAAATATTTTCACCTCGGGCATCTTCTTTTTAGATGGCCATATTCATTACATAGGCAACAAAAAAAGGGAAATTTCTCATAATCTAGCAGTTACACCCAAGAATATGAACCTGCATGAATTTCCAAAGAATCTAGAAGAGGGTTACTTAAATGAATCTCAACACAAATGCCAGCAAATTTCATTACCTTTCTATCGTGAGTTTGTTGAGAAGGACTCACTAGTTTCCCCAACAATGAAGCAACACTATGAAAGATGTCATTGTGCAAAAATTCAATTGGAAATCTAGGGAGATGCACCCACATTGGAACCCAATTCGGGAGCTCCTCTGAAAGATCAAAAACCACATGCTAGGGTTTAATAAATAAACCAATTTGGTTGTGGAAATAAGGCCCACCTTCAAAAAATCTATTTCGATCTGCCATGCAGTTAAAAGTCACCTTGAAGTAACTATTCACCAACATCATTATTTCCATCTCACCCTCCGGAGACTAGGTCCATTGAGCCCACAACTCCAAAAATTAGAGTGAAACTCTCATTCCCATGAACTTGCAAAGCAAGGAATGCTTTGAGAAATACTCAATACCCTTTGCAATCAATTTTGGTTGAATTACTAGCACTGACCTATCCTTGGATCATTCCATGCAACCATTAGTTTTTAGAATATGAGAACCAACAGATGGAACAAATCGTCCATTCCTCAATTCATTTGAAAACAATTTTTTATAAAAAACCATTAATGAATGATTTGGAGAAGAAGCCCCAAATACTGCATGAAAATCCAATGGAGATTTAGCCCTCGATGCCTCTCCCAAAGCCATAGCAGAAGAAAAAATAAAGCCCACTTATACATCTGAAAAAAAAAAACTGTGAAACAAGGGTGCAACAATGGCCAAACACTAAGAGGTCGATTCTCCACCAAAATGAGCAAACAAAGATAGAAACTAGCACCAAATATGAGAAAAATATGACACCTTTGCAAGAAAAACAAACCCCAACACCCTCAAACTCCCCCTTCGACCATACACAAGTAGTCAGCAAATAAAGAAATCGGCCCACAACTGAACTAGTACGCAAGAAGCACCAGCTAGAGAATGCAGGCCCTAGCTCATGACAGATGTCCACACAACTCCATCATCTTCGACATGTCCTTTTTGGTTATAGTTTTTACTCATTCATCAATATTTGAAATAAATTACATTTTTAGAAACTAGATTTCATTCTAGATGTATTGAAAAAATAATTTTTGATTAATTTTCAAAAAGTTTGGAGGGGAGCATGCTCAAATTTCTATTTTTCTAGGATCTTTCCACTTCTAAAATTAGCCAAAAAATCTAGCATAAACTACATCTAGTGTCAGCTAATTTCTCATCGAAATGATTTTTGAATTTCTAAAAAAAGTTAAAATTTTAGGGGGAGCACACTAGATGCTATGTTATGATTTAAAAAAAAAACCGGACCACTTTGTGTGCTCCCCCTTTTTCAAACCCTTAATCTTTAGTATTAAAAAAAATAACAGTTTAGATATTAGATTTAGAGCACAACTCTTGTTTTTTGGTATCTTCAAATTTTGAGCATAACTATCTTCATTTTCTCATCGAATATTAGACTCTGATGATTTAAAAAAAGTGGCATCTTAAGACCCCCTTTTTGTGTCACAACTTGGTTCAATTACCTAGGAATGAAATGGACCTATATCAAAAGGGGAAATATTAGGTGATGGAGGGATAAGATAAGGCCCATATGTGTGGTAAATAGGTCATATGTGCTAAAATCTTCTAAGTTGATGTCATAAATGGAGGTATCAAATACAAAAGAATAGTAAGAGGTAGGTAAAATAAATGGTAGATAACTTTTATCATGTGTATCATCCTCATAGGGATCATGGATATTTTACTTACTAGAAGAACCACTAAATATATAAAATGATAGTATATTAAGGTAAGTATGAGGTCCTTTGGGTGAGGGAATGGGGGTGATGTTATGGGTAAGGGGGGCAATGCTGAGAATTAGAGATGAAGGATATGGAGTAGAACCTATGTATTATTCTAAGTGATCTTGATCTTCTTCAACTACATCATTTGTGTGAAATTCCAAGTGAATAAAACTTGCTAAGGAATGAGGGGAATATGATGGATGTGTTTGCAATAGTTGTGGTTAGGAAATGGGATCATGGAGGGGTATAGGATGGATAGGATTGGCTAAGGAAAAAGGTGGTATATATGGTGGGGATAGATTGGAAGGGATGAGTATAAGTCAATAATGTGGACTTGGTAATGAGGTAAGATATATAAGTAAGGGATAGGGATGTGGCAATTCCATGAGTCATTGTTAGATGATGACATATGGTGAGATAATTTGGAATAAGGATCAAGAGATGACATGCAATTAGGAAGGGATAGGGGAATGTAGGTTGAACTTTGATGGGGTAATGGAATGAGATTAAGAGGTTATCATGGAATGTAGGGTGAACTAGTATTTATGGTATGAGAAAAAAAAGGTGACAAGTGGGTGAACTAGGCGGTGATGAATTGGCAAGGGATGGAGGGTAAATGGACTCGTCAAGGTCTAAGGTATTGTAAAAATCTAAGATAGGAGGGATGAAGGAGGCTAGGTGCTCAAGGTCTACAACTTCTTAGGGAAGCCTTTGAGCCCAACAACTGCCTAGTTCTTTGCATATTTGCTAGCATGGTGAAATAAAAGTTTTATATGTGTCTAAAACTATTCTAATAACATACCATTTTTTTGTGATGGTCTTTCTCTTATGCATATAGATTATAGTTTTTATAAGATAGATAATATAAAGCATGCTTTAATGTAGTTATCTTTCATTTTCTAATTTTTTAAATTTTTTATGTGTAGGGGTTATAGATAAAAAAATTTAGGGCTTCAAGTGTATAATATCATTTTCTTCATACATAAACACACACACATACATACATAAATACACACATTTTGTTCAATATACCTAATGAAATTGTTTGGGGCTCAGTGGAGCTTTGGGGTTTCGTCCTAAAGTCCTTCAAGCAAGTAGGTTCTGAGTAAAATGCCTCAATCTATTTTTTAATTTTTTTTATATGTAGGTTTTAGATGAAACTTATTCGAAAAAATAGGTTGTGCTTGAAAAATATTTAATCGAGATGTACTTGACTAAATGCTTCATGCCACGCATACTCCACATCGATGCCACTAGGTTTTGAATGAAACCTATTTGATCAAATACTTTTTGCTCAAAAATGGATTGATAAGAACTATTTTGTTGATCAAAAGTGTGACACAAGTTTGTGATTTTACCCTATTACACAATTATGAATGAGAATGGTATATTTTTTAGCCATGTCTATAGTTATAGTACCTACCATGTTTTGATATAGACATTGAATAAAACATTCTGAATGACAATATCATGAATGTAATATTTGAAACATGTGCTTTTATTTTTTCTTTTCCCAAACTTTGTATCAAGTCTAAAATTTGATGGTTTGTGGTCTATTTTCAATTTCAAACCATATTTGAAACTATAGGCAGGCGTAGTGGACATTGATTCAAGTATGGAGTTTACAAAACTCACTTTACAGACCAAAATAATCCATGCACATTGTAGGAATTGTCATTATTTTTTAATTTCAAATCCTTTTGACTCAAGTGTCATATATGCTTCTGTGCATTAATCTTTGTCATGTTCTCCTTATTTTGACTATGTTGTAATCTATGGCTTGTAGACCCGCGCTTAAGCTCTTGCAAAATATTTCAGAGTGATGTTACTTAGCACTTTTAACTTCGAATTTGTGTATTTGAACATTGGAAAGTGCAGCTATGAGATTCATATTTTATGTAGTCACTAAATATGTCTAGTCTCTATTATGTGTTTTTCTTTGTTTTTCTGTGCTTTGTCATTGTTTTTTGACATTAGAACATGATTTTTGAGCTATTTTGTAGTGTTTAGGTGATGAACAAGGATTCTAGATTCCACACTCCAATTTATAAGCCCACTATTTTTACTTCCACCCATCTTCAACTATAGTAGTGCTGGTGTGCATTTTGAATCCTTAGAAGGTTTTTAGAAAGACTTATCAAGTCTATATTGACATTGCTCACCAATTCTTTCTTTACTATGTTGTTTAATACATAGATACACATGCATGCTTATATTAAAGTCTCTGAACCCCTAAAGACTCTCATTACTTGTTTACCATCACTTGTTTATTGATGTAGGTAAAAGTATTTTCATTTGGTTAATGGTGGTAGGCCCCAAAGAGGAGTGATTGAGGTAAATTGATGATAGTAGCAATGAGAGGTAATTGAGGAGCAATTTACAATAGCTTTTGAATGTGGTGATTTAGGTTTAATACAAATTTAATTGTAGTTTCTGATATACAAATGTAATGATCAATTATTCAACTCACGATGAGAGGTTTGAAGTATGACAAGCTCCAAATTTAAGTTTAAGAAAAAATAAATCTCCAATAAGGGTGGGAAAACAACTAGCAATGACTTAAACTTAAATTTGGACCTCAAGATGTGTTTTGAATGTTTGAGCTAATTTGGAGCTTGATGTGTTTTGAATGTTTGAGCTTGAGCTAAATAATTGATTCTATTATTATCAAACCAAAAGTAAAAGGAATATATAAGGAAATTGGTATTTTGATTTTTAAGGAAATGATAATTTTAAAATAATAAATTTAATTGGTTTTAAAGGAAATGATAATTTATAATAATAATTTTAGATTAAAAATTTAATACATAATTGATATGTTATAACTAAAAAATAATAAATTTAACTGATTTTAAAGGAAGTGGCAATTATAATAATAAATTTAGATTAAAAATTTAATAAATAATTGATATGTTATAACTAAAATAAGCATTTCAACACATTTTATATAGATTTTATTGAAGATATATATGTTATTTTTAGAATATTTTCAAAAATAGAATACAAATGAGTTTTTCTTTTAGAATTTTTCTAGAGACAATATAAATGAAATAATATTTGCTTTTACAATATTTTTAGAGATAAAATACAAATTATTTTTGTAGAATCAATTTAAAATCTTTGTTTTAATTCTAATATTAATATTTTTACTTGATATGTGAGTGTAAAAAGTATTCATTATTTTATAGTTTTTCTTTCATTTTTTATATGTAGCTAATACTAGTATAAATTTAAATCATAGAGAAATAAGTAAGAAGGGTTAGATGTTGTATTGTAACTTGTTAACCTTCTTCAACATTTGCAACATACTATTTCAAATAATTTCAATGAATTTATATGCATAATTGATGTCAAGAGTTGTAAAAAGGGAGTTAAATTCTTTTGTTGTTTCATTACATTTGAGTTGTGAGGATTTGAAGATGAAAGATGCATATAAAGTCTTTTGTAACACATAACATTGACATAAAAGTTATCCCCATGTGATGAAGTTAAAGTTGTGCTTACTATTCCTTCAAGTACTATTGACTATGAAAATAATTTTCAAAACAAAACATCATAAAAAATGTTAGAAAATTAAAGTTGAGTTTGAATACATTGGATTTACATTAATGAAAGTATCTTTAAACAAACTTGAAGTAAATGATGCAAATTGGAATGAAGTATATTAGATATGAAATAATACAAAGTTACCAAGGATTCTTGACCTTTAATACTATTTGTTTATTTTATGTTTAATGAATTATTATTTTTTGAATGTCAAATAGAATATAATAAGAGAAAACATTTCTTGTTTTGATAAATTAATTTTAAAAATATTATTTTTCGTTTTTATTGATATTTTAATGAATTATGATTCTTCTAAAAATATTTATATTAATCAAAATTAGAAATAATACTATTTTATTAAAATAGAAATTTATATTTTTTCCAAACATAATATATATGATTACAACTCACCGAATGCCATGGCGAGGCCCACACTTGATGTGGTGGACGTGTTATTGTTGGGTGGATACAAAAATGGAAAAAGTCCTCGCCTAGTCAATCATTTTCCTTTTGACTGTGGAACACGGATTGCCTCATCATGAATAAGAGACATTAATATAGAATCAAGCACAATATTCCTCTTAAATCTTACAGGCATAAATATTAATATAGAAGCCAGCGAACAGCCCTTCATTTGGGCTATCAAAGTGTCCCCAGAGCTCGAACCTAGGACATCTGAGATACCAGATCCTCTTGCTCGCAAATATCTTCCAGAGGGGTTCCAAGAGCGAACAAAGAATAGAGGGTTGGTGATATGGGGTTGGGTGCCACAGCTTGTTATTCTCTCCCACCCATCTGTGGGTGCCTTCGTGAGCCACTGCGGATGGAATTCTATGCTTGAAAGCGTAGCTCTAGGAGTCCCATTAGTCACTTGGCCCATGTATGCAGATCAACACTTCAATTCTAAACTAGCAATTAAGTTGGGAATCGGAATCCAAATGTGCCAACATAGAGATGGAATTCCAGACAAGCAACGAGTGAAGGACGGTGTAACACTTGTGTTGAGTAAAGAGGAGGGAAAGAGATGAAAAGAGACGCAGAAAAGTTTGAAGAAGATGGCAAGACAGGCCGTTGAATTTGGAGGATCTTCGAACGTAAATTTAAAAGATTTTGCCAGCGAGATGCATCAATTGCACAGGACAAGAACTGCTGATCTACGTGGAGAATCTTCGAAGCTCAAATACTGTCGGATAAATGCTGCCGAGGCGCCGCTTTGACAGCAGTTTAGGATCATTTTTATAGACGTGTTTTAAGTTTTTTTGTTTTTGCAATAAGTTGCTGTTTTTCTGTAATTTTAGGCACTGTTTTAAAGCTGCTTTTAGAATATTTATTTTTGGGAAATCTGTTGCTGATTAAAGTGTCTATAGTGTGAAATTTGAGTCTAAAACAAGTTTCACATCGACAATCACTATTGAGTTGCCGGAAAACAAGTTTCAGCTGTGGTTTAGTGGTAAACTAGTTGCCGTCTAATGATAAAAGCCTCCATAATCTCACTTATCACATAAAGGTCAGATAAATATTAATTTGACAACTGGATGGGAACATTCTATTTCCATTTGCCGTGTTTTATATCAATTTGAT
This sequence comes from Sequoia sempervirens, assembly GCA_007258455.2. Classification (NCBI taxonomy): domain Eukaryota; kingdom Viridiplantae; phylum Streptophyta; class Pinopsida; order Cupressales; family Cupressaceae; genus Sequoia; species Sequoia sempervirens. The sequence goes on along the minus strand of VDFB02379711.1, from coordinate 190,055,929 downwards.
GGCAACTTTCTTTTTTCATTTGTATTGCTTTATGTTTTAAATCTGTATGCAAATATCTCATAATCAAATAATACTTAATTTTTTTAATGAAAAAATCTAGAATTGTCTAAGTTTTTTTCATTCCATTATTTAGCGTTTATTATTAATTGTTTAATCCAGCCACATGCAACTAGAATTTGTTTGCACAAACACATACTCTCTAACATATAACATACATATAGTTTTCTATCAGCATAATTCTTCAATCCCCCTAGGTGCAAGTGCTAGTTGTAATCTCTATTGGAGTTTTGCTTGAGACTTGAGAGGCAATTTGTTTGTCTAACAGTAACAAATCATCACATAATTATTTCATAGTGTTTTAGTTGAACACCTAGCTTTTGTTGTACATTGTCTTTATATATTGAATATTAAATGCTGTGTGTAGTATTTATTTATTTTTAGTTATAAGTAATTTTTTAGTTGATTTAAAAAATGTGAGGATAATTTAAAATCTTTAATTGGTATGACATTATTGTTTTTCAAATTTTTTAATTTATTTTTTTATAATTTTCTTTCCAATTTAAAATTTAATGGAAATGATTATGATTCTTGAAATAATCATGATGAATTTTTAAGATTTTTTTAATTTTTTTTTTAAAATGGTAAAATTGGTTATCAAAATCTAGTTAATTGGGCCATTATTTTAAGAGGGTATGTGTATAGAATGGGAAACCAAAAGGAGAATAAAAAATGACTATTTTTTTCTTCTTCTAAAATTAGTAAAAATTGATTATGAATAAAAAATTGAAGATAACTATTCTCAAAATTTGAAGATGTGAAAAAATTGAAGATAACTATGCTCAAAATTGATATATATCTTATTTTAACTTGTCATGTGATAATTTTTGTCATACAAATTTTTTGATATGCATTTCTATGAGTTTTTTATTGACATATTTGACTCGTTATTGAGTCAACTTGTTTCATCATTACTTCCAATGATGAAGAAAGTGATGCATGGTGGAGGTTTACTATGGATGTCTTTATTGTTAAAATTAATTATGTCATTTGAATTATATTTTATTCTAAATTCCTTAATATTTCATCTTAACTTTCTCTAGGGTTTGTTGGAATTCTTGAAGGAGATGTGGGTGATGGAGGGTTCTCTTTAGGAATTTATTTATTTAAATTTTATTTGGATTAGGGTTTAGAGGAGTTGCAATCAAATAAATACAAAATATATTTAAAACATTTAAATTTATAAGAGTCTAAAAAAAAATTGATTTAAAAATAAAAATATTGACCATTTATCCCTCCTATGCCATGAAATTGGAATGCAAATATAATGGAAGTTGGTAATGCATAAATATATTGAAAATGTGCTCATATTTTACCTTTTGTGTAATAGTTGGCCAACACACTAATAAGTGTTGGGATTTTTATGAATGAGAGATTTTTTTCCTTTATGCCCTATATAACACATGCATTATGGCTTGGTTTTTACCAATACATAATACATGAAAATTTGATCTGACATGATTGTATTATTGTGAAAATTTCTAATTTGGCTACTTTTTTTGACCTCCAATTTAGTGTACTCACCCAAAATCCTTCTATGATAATTTAGATTAATATATTACTATAATTCATATATCTATTATTAGGGGTTTCAACTACTAGAGTTTGTGTGGTAAGGGTGTGGGGTTTATGAAGCATTATAAGAATGTTTAAGCAAAATCTTTTTATAATGATATATTTGTCATAGCTCATCTAAGTCTTCAATGTCAAAGATCTAATGCATGCAACAATCAAGAGTTAGTTTTATATTAGATGTAGATGTGTGAAATGGTCTTGGTTGATACGATAGAAATAATAAAGGGATCTAAAAAAATAGAAAAAAAAGGTGCATATGATACCTAGTGAAAATATGGAGGTATTTTAATTATACTAGTGTATGTAGAGGGGGTACCAAAAATATGAATTTGACGGTTAGAAATGAAATTAAGGGTGTTTCTTAGTACTCTACAGATGCACATTTTATGTTTTTTTATTAAATGAATCTCTTGGGTCATTATAGAGCTCTTTTAGCTCACCCAATGACAAACAAGCAATATTTTTGTAATGTATCAAATTATGCTATTTTATCAAGATTCAATTGCATAGTTTTTGAGTCAAACTTATTGACCCATGTTCATGAGTGGTGGTTCACATGAACGGTCCATCTCTTATTAGCACAAATGATCTAGTTAACACTCTTTGCACTTGGCTCATGTTGGAGTATTATTGGGATGATTGACCTCTTAAGAAATCTAGATGCTCCATTTGAAGTGAGTTAGAGTAGTATCGAGATGAATAGCCTTTGGATGTCTTGATACTTCACCCCTTTAAACATCAGTTAAATATAGTAAGTTGTAAATGAATCATTCATACTCATGGAAATAATTTCATATAAAGTACTATTCATAAAATATGAGACACCAACTTTAGCTTTGCAATTACATCTTGTAAAATGACATATTAAAAGATTGTATATTTTTAAATATTAAATCATATTTAAAATATCATATCATTCAATATATTATAAAATAGTGCGAGTTGATTTCAAGATTGATTTGGTGATCCCCTCTACATAACATATAATCAAAATTAAAAAAAAAAAGCCTTGAAATCTATAAATCTTTATTACAACTCTTATTGATGTCCAGTCAAAATTTTGACCTTTATCAATGAACACATTGGAAAAACAAACAAAAGAAAAAATGAAGAAAAACAAAAAATGCTTAATATCAACCAAAAATTGACAAAATAGAAAACCTCAAAAAATATAAATATTTATTACAATTCTCATTACTGTCCAATCAAAATTTTAATAATTACCAATAAAGACACCTTAAAAAAACAAAAGAAAATACAAAAAATACATAACTATTAAAATTTGAAAAATAAAAACCTTGAAAACTATAAATCTTTATTGCAATTCTATTAAACAAGAGTCGACTAACTACTAGACAAAAAGCACCTAGGTACATACAAAAACACATGAAAGAAATACATAACAACATACATGTAAACATACATAACATGACAATATTTTGTAGTGTGGGGACCGCCAGACAAGAGCAAACGTCTGACGATGGTTAGGTAGGAATTAACGACACTGTTAGGTGGGTTTTCCCACCTATTGCCAGGCGAAAAAGGTGGGTGACTTAGCTTTGTCGACAAGTTTCTTTTGTCTTGCAGGGAAAAAGTGGATGGGAATGATGTGGGACTTTTCAGAGCCTTTTCTGTTTTGAGAAAGAAAGGTGAAAATACTATTTATTTCCAATCGAAGGTCTTAGTGCACATGGATGAGTTGGAGGAGAAAAGAAAGCAAATCAACGTTGTAAGCTGAAGGTTTGAGTGCACATGGATGAGTTGGAGAAGAAAAGCAAGAAAATCGATGTTGTAAGCTGAAGTTTGGAGTGCACGTGGAGGAGTTGGAGGAGAATACCGACCAAATTGAGGTGACAGATAATTTGGTTGCAAGAAGAGGATTTTACAAGATCTTTTAATTTGTAATTTGGGAAATACAATGTGGAGTATTTCAGTTACTTGAATGTCCTTATTTACATGTATGAATGTCTTCAAAATCACAAATTCAATTATTGTATTTAAATTTTGGTTGATTGAAAAAAAAAGCACACAAAATAATTGAGAATGGGAAACACAGTGTTGGGTTTCAGTTATTTGAATCTCCTTGTCTAAATGTAAAGGGTTGTCTCATGGTGGGTTGATTGATTCTTAACACCCATGATTTTGCAACATGGAATGTTACAAAACAATATGAATGTCTTAAAAATCACACATTCAATTGTTGTATTTAAATTTTAGTCGACTGAAAAAAAAAGTGTACAAAATAATTGTGAATGGGAAACACAATGTTGGGTTTAAGTTATTTGAATCACCTAGTTTAAATGTAAAGGGTTGTCTTATGGTGGGTTGCTTTCTTCTTAACACCAACGGTTTTGCAACATGGAATGTTACAAAATAGTATGAATGTCTTCAAAATCACGCATTCCATTGTTGTGTTTAAATATCAATTGATTGAAAAAAAAAGTGCATAAAATAATTGTGAATGGGTAAAAATAGTGTTGGGTTTCAGTTATTTGAATCTCCTTGTTTAAATGTAAAGGGTTGTCTCATGGTGGGTTGTTTGCTTCTTAACACCCATGGTTTTGCAACATGGAATGTTACAAAATAGTATGAATGTCTTCAAAATCACGCATTCCATTGTTGTGTTTTAATTTTAGTCAATTGAAAAAAAATGTGCACAAAATAATTGTAAATGGGACACAGTGCTGGGTTTCAGTTATTTGAAACTCGTTTAAATGTAAATGGTTATCTCATGGTGGGTTGCATGCTTCTTAACACCCACGATTTTGCAACATGGAATGTTTTTGAAAAAGAAAAAATAGGTTTTACAGGGACCTGAAACCACAAAGTTTAAACAAACAAAGATAAAGAAAAAAAAGTCCAAACAAACAGACAGCTGTCCCAAAAAGGAAATGACAGCAAAAAAGAGACAACATGGTCCAAAAAAGGACCACCAAAAAGCCAGAGATGCCCACAACAACACTACTCCAAGATGTTCATCAGCTCCTCGGCTTCCTTTTCAACTTCACTCATATCCTATAATCCCTGCATGAGGATTTGAACCGTATGTGGAGAAGTAGGGGTCTTCCTCTTCGTGTTAGCCTAGGTGCGAGTTGAAATCCCTTTAACAACAGCTCTGCTACAACCTTTGTTCGCATCCAAGTCCACGACCAGTGAGCCCTTTTGATTTTTTTCCAACTTTTCCACCATAGCATTAATGATGATGGCATTATGCCTGGCAATTTTATGATTATGCGCCACAGTGACCCTGATATTTTGGCCAATCTTGGACATATTGCTCTCCAACCTAGTCAGTCTTTCCTCTTGCAACTTTTTTTTTCTCTGTTAAGGGGGTGTCCTATTCATCTTTCTCATTACGGCTCCAGCTAACCTTCTACTCTAACTCCATGACTCTATTGTTGATATCTCTATTACGACCACTCAAATCACAAACTTCCTTCTGGGCCCACATAAGAAAGTGAAAAGGCCCTTAGCACTTTTTTTTGCCACACTCATAATGTCCTTAGGCCTAAAGTTATTCAAGGCATAATTAAATTCATCCTGAATTGGGGATCTTTTAGGGGCATTTACAAATCTTCCAGATGCAGGGGCGCTAGGGGCCGACTCTTTACTAGCCAAAGGTTTTTTAGAATGAATATCCAGAGAATTCCCAAAGTACGAGACCAATTTCGTAACCAAGGTTCCTTTAAACCCAGAAACCAAACCTGGGGTAGGGTAGCCAGGTGAAGGCTAGGGATTAAGACAAGATGACGGAGCAGAACCTAGGGTAGGGCAACTAGGCGAAGGCTAGGGATTAGGACAAGAAGGCAGAGCAGAACCCACAAGGACATTCTGACAAGAAAGGGACTGGGGAACAGTGGTTTTAGTACCAGTAAAAGAAAAAGCAAGAGGGGCCAAAGGATCGATCTCCCTGCTACTTTCCGTATCCTCATCGCCCAAATCCCCAACAACATTTTTAGGCAGAGCGGGTAAATTTTGGAAATGCTCAAAAATGAGCCTGACAAGACCAGAGTGAATAATAGAAATCTGCCTAGGGTTTCTTTCAACTTCATCAAGGCAATTCTTAAGAGAACAAAATAAATAAAAATGAAAAGAGATACGAACCTTATGACGAAAGTGGTTCAAAATGGCAAAATGATAACCATACGCCCTTGTGAAGCGCCCATCAACCATGATGTACTCCATAATGACTCTCAAAACTTTCCTCCAAATTGACTTAATGGACTCCACATCAAAGTAGCTATTGGAAACCTTAACCAGCTTAGCCTTCTCCTTATCTTTCTTTGGAAATCTAATAACCGCTTCATCAGAGAACCGGCGGTCCTGATAAAATTTCACACCCTTAGTCGAAAGACCAGTAATCTCACCGATGATGTTACAAAACAATTTGAATGTCTTAAAAATTAAACATTCCATTGTTGTGTTTAAATTTCAGTCGATTGAAAAAAAAGTGCACAAAATAATTGTGAATGGGAAACACAGTGCTGGGTTTTAGCTATTTGAATCTCCTTGTTTAATTTTAAAGGGTTGTCTCATGGTGGGTTGCTTGCTTCTTAACACCCATGGTTTTGCAACATGGAATGTTACAAAAAAGTATGAATTTCTTCAAAATTACACATTCCATTGTTGTGTTTTAATTTCAATCAATTGAAGAAAAAGTGCACAAAATAATTGTGAATGGGAAACATAGTGTTGGGTTTCAGTATTTGAATCTCCATGTTTAAATGTAAAGGATTGTCTCATGGTGGGTTGCTTGTTTCTTAACACCCACGGTTTTGCAACATGGAATGTTACAAAACAATATGAATGTCTTCAAAATTACACATTCCATTGTTGTGTTTTAATTTTAGTTGATTGAAAAAAAATTATACAAAATAATTATGAATGGGAAACATAGTGCCGGGTTTCAGTTATTTGAATCTCCTTGTTTAAATGTAAAGGGTTGTCTCATGCTGGGTTGCTTGCGTCTTAACACCCACAATTTTGCAACATGGAATGTTACAAAATAGTATGAATGTATTCAAAATCACACATTCCATTATTGTGTTTTAATTTCAGTCGATTGAAAAAAAAAGTGCACAAAATAATTGTGAATGAGAAACACAGTGCTGGGTTTCAATTATTTGAATCTCCTTGTTTAAATGTAAAGGGTTGTCTCATGCTAGGTTGCTTGCTTCTTAACGCCCACGGTTTTGCAACATGGAATGTTAAAAAATAGTATGAATTTTTTCAAAATCACACATTACATTGTTGTGTTTTAATTTCAGTTCATTGAAAAAGAAAGTGTACAAAATAATTGTAAATGGGAAAACCATGTTGGATTTCAGTTATTTGAGTCTCCCTATTTAAATATAAATGGTTGTCGCATGGTGGGTTTCTTAATTCTAACACCCACGGTTTTGCAACATGGAATGTTACAAGATAATATGAATGTCTTTGAAATCAAACATTGCATTGTCGTGCTTAAATTTCTCACCATTGAGCTAAAAAAGTGCACAAAATAATTGCAAATGAGAAACACACTATTGGGTTTCAGTTATTTGAATCTCCTTGTTTAAATGTAAAGGGTTGTCTCATGGTGGGTTGCTTGCTTCTTCACACACACAATTTTGCAACATGGAATGTTACAAGACAGTATGAATGTCTTCGAAATCACACATTCCATTGTTGTGTTTCAATTTTGCACCATTGAAAAAAATAATGCACAAAATAATTACAATTGGGAAAACACAGTGTTGGGTTTCAGTTATATGAATCTCCCAGTTTAAATGTAAAGGGTTGTCCCATGGTTAGTTTCTTGCTTCTTAACATCCACAGTTTTGCAACATGGCATGTTACAAAACACTATTAATGTGTTCAAAATCACATATTTGATTGTTGTGTTTAAATTTTGCATGATTGAAAAAAAAGTGCAAAAAATAATTGTAATTGAGAAAACACAATGTTGGGTTTCAGTTATTCCAATTTCCCTGTTTAAATGTAAAGGGTTGTCTTATGGTGGGTTGCTTGCATCTTAACACCCATGGGTTTGCAACATGGAATGCTACAAAATAGTATGAATGTCTTCCAAATTACACATTCCATTGTCGTGTTTAAATTTCACTCGATTGAAAAAGAAAGTGCACAAAATAATTTTAAATGAGAAACATAGAGTTGGGTTTCAGTTATTTGAATCTCCATGTTTAAATGTAAAGGGTTGTCTCATGGTGGGTTTCTTGCTTCTTAACACCCATAGTTTTGCAACATGGAATGTTACAAAACAGTGTCAATGTTTGCAAAATCACACATTCCATTGTTGTGTTTAAATTTTGCACCATTAAAAAAAAATGCACAAAATAATTGCAATTGGGAAAACACAATGTTGGGATTCAGTTATATGAATCTCCCAGTTCAAATGTAAAGGGTTGTCTCATGGTTGGTTTCTTGCTTCTTAACACCCACAATTTTGCAACATGGCATGTTACAAAATACTATAAATGTGTTCAAAATCACATATTTCATTGTTGTTTTTAAATTTTGCATGATTGAAAAGAAAGTGCAAAAAATAATTGTAATTGGGAAAACACAATGTTGGGTTTCAGTTATATCAATGTCCCTGTTTAAATGTAAAGGGTTGTGTCATGGTGGGTTGCTTACTTCTAAGCACCTAGGTTTTACAACATGGAATGTTACAAGACAGTATGAATGTCTTCCAAATCACACATTCCATTGTTGTGTTTAAATTTCACAAGATTGAAAAAAAAAGTTTAGAAAATAATTTTAAATGGGAAACATAGTGTCAGGTTTGAGTTATTTGAATCTCCTTGTTTAAATGTAAAGGCTTGTCTCATGGTGGGTTGCTTGCTTCTTAACGCCCTCAGTTTTGCAACATAGAATGTTACAAAACAATGTGAATATCTTCAAAATCAGACATTCCATTGTTGTGTTTAAATTTCACTCAATTGAAAAAAAAAAGTGCACAAAATCATTGTAAGTGGGAAACACAGTGTTGGATTTCAGTTATTTGAATCTCCCTGTTTAAATGTAAACAGTTGTCTCATGGTGGGTTGCTTACTTCTAAACACCCAGGGTTTTGCAACATGGAATGTTACAAGATAGTATGAATGTCTTCCAAATCACACATTCCATTGTTGTGTTTAAATTTTATTTGATTGAAAAAAAAAAGTGTACAAAATAATTTTAAATGAGAAACATAGTGAACATTAGGTTTGAGTTATTTGAATGTCCCTGTTTAAATGTAAAGGCTTGTCTCATGGTGGGTTGCTTGCTTTTTAACGCCCTCAGTTTTGCAACATGGAATGTTACAAAACAATGTGAATATCTTCAAAATCATACATTCCATTGTTGTGTTTAAATTTCACTCGATTGAAAAAAAAAAGGTGCACAAAATCATTGTAAATGGGAAACACAGTGTTGGATTTCAGTTATTTGAACCTCCCTATTTAAATGTAAAGGGTTGTCTCATGGTGGGTTGCTTGGTTCTTAACACCCATGGTTTTGCAACATGGAATGTTACAAAACAACATGAATGTCTTCAAAATGACACATTCCATTGTTGTGCTTGAATTTCAGTTGATTGAAAAAAAAAGTGTATAGAATAATCCTGAATGGGAAACACAGTGCTAAGTTTCAATTATTTTAATCTCCTTGTTTAAATGTAAAGGGTTGTCTCATGGTGGGTTGCTTGCTTCTTAACACTAACGGTTTTGCAACATCGAATGTTACAAAACAATATGAATGTCTTCAAAATGACACATTCCATTGTTGTGTTTTAATTTCAGTTGATTGAAAAAAAAAAGTGTACAAAATAATTATAAATGGGAAACACAGTGTTGGGTTTCAGTTATTTGAATCTCCCTGTTTAAATGTAAAGCCTGGTTGTCTCATGGTTGGTTGTTTGCTTCTTAATAGCCATGATTTTGCAATATGGAATATTACAAAATAGTATGAATGTCTTCCAAATCACACATTCCATTGTTGTGTTTAAATTTCACTCGATTGAAAAAAAAAGTGCACAAAATAATCGTAAATGGGAAACACAGTGTTGGGTTTCAGTTATTTGAATCTCCTTATTTAAATGTAAAGGGTTGTCTCATGGTGGATTGCTTGCTTCTTAAAACCCATGGTTTTTCCACATGGCATGTTACAAAACATTATAAATGTGTTCAAAATCACATATTCCATTGTTTTGTTTAAATTTTGCATGATTGAAAAAAATTTGCAGAAAATAATTATAATTGGGAAAACACAATGTTGGGTTTCAGTTATTTGAATCTCCTAGTTTAAATGTAAAGGGTTGTCTCATGGTGAGTTGCCTTATTCTTAACACCCATGGTTTTGCAACATGAAATGTTACAAGACAAAATGAATGTATTCAAAATCACACATTCCATTGTTGTGTTTAAATTTTGCACTATTGGAAAAAAAAGTGCACAAAATAATTGTAAGTGGGAAACACAGTGTTGGGTTTATTTATCTGAATCTCCCTATTTAAAAGTAAAGGGTTATCTCATGGTGGGTTGCTTGCTTCTTCACACCCATGGTTTTGCAACATGGAATGTTACAAGACAATATGAATGTCTTAGAAATCACATATTCCATTGTTGTGTTTAAATTTTGCACCATTGAAAAAAAAAGTGCACAAAATAATTGCAATTGGGAAAACACAGTGTTGGGTTTTAGTTATATGAATCTCCCAATTCAAATGTAAAGGGTTGTATCATGGTTGGTTGTTTGCTTCTTAACACCCATGGTTTTGCAACATGGAATGTTACAAAACAATGTGAATGTCTTCAAAATCACACATTCCATTGTTGTGTTTAAATTTCACTCGATTGAATATTTTTTTCACAAAATAATTGTAAATGGGAAATACAGTGTTGGGTTTGAGTTATTTGAATCTCTCCGTTTAAATGTAAAGGGTTGTCTCATGGTGGGTTGTTTGCTTCTTAACACCCATGGTTTTGCAACATGGAATATTGCAAAATAGTATGAATGTCTTCAAAATCACACATTCCATTGCTGTGTTTAAATTTTAATCGATTGAAAAAAATAGTGCACAAAATAATTGTGAATGGGAAACAGAGTGCTTGGTTTCAATTATTTGAATCTCCTTGTTTAAATGTAAAGGGATGTCTTATAGTGGGTTGCTTGCTTCTTAACACCCATGGTTTTGCAACATGGAATGTTACAAAACAATATGAATGTTTTCCAAATCACACATTTCATTGTTGTGTTTAAATTTTGCACCATTGAAAAAAAAATGTACAAAATAATTGCAATTGGGAAAACACAGTGTTGGGTTTTAGTTATTTGAATCTCCCTATTCAAATGTAAAGGGTTGTATCATGGTGGGTTGCTTGATTCTTAACACCCTTGGTTTTGCAACATGGAATGTTACAAGACAGTATGAATGTCTGCTAAATCACACATTCCATTGTTGTGTTGAACTTTTGCATGATTGAAAAAATCACGAGCAAAAAATAATTGTGATTTGGAAAACACAGTGTTGGGTTTCAGTTATTTGAATCTCCTTATTTAAATGTCAAGGATCATGTCATGGTGGGTTGCTTTCTTCTTAACACCTACGGTTTTACAACATGGAATGTTACAAAACCATATGAATGTCTTTAAAGTCACACATTCCATTGTTGTGTTTAAATTTCACTCGATTGAGAAAAAAAGTGCACAAAATAATTGTAAATGGGAAACACATTGCTAGGTTTTAGTTATTTGAATCTCCTTGTTTAAATGTAAAGGGTTGTCTCATGGTGGGTTGCTTGCTTCTTAACACCCATGGTTTTACAACATGGAATGTTACAAAATAGAATGAATATTTTTAAAATCACATAGTCCATCGGTTGTGTTTAAATTTCACACAATTGAAAAAAAAAGTGCATAGAATAATTGTAATGGGGAAAACACAGTGTTGGGTTTTAGTTATTTGAATCTCCCTATTTAAATGTGAAAAGTTGTCTCATGGTGGGTTGTTTGCTTCTTAACACCCAAGGTTTGGCAACATGGAATGTTACAAAACATTATGAATTCCTTCAAAATCACACATTTCGTTGTGTTTAAATTTCGCATGATTGAAAGAAAAGTGTACAAAATAATTCTAAATGGGAAAACATAGTGTTGGGTGTCAGTTATTTGAATCTCCTTGTTTAAATGTAAATGGTTGTCTCATGGTGGGTTGCTTGCTTCTTAACACCCATAGTTTTGTGACATAGAATGTTACAAGAGAGTATGAATGTCTTCAAATTCACACATTCTATTGTGTTTTAATTTTTGCACATGATTGAAAAAAAAGTGCAAAAAATAATTGTAATTCAGAAAACATAGTGTTGGGTTTCAGTTATTTGAATCTCCTTGTTGAAATGTCAAGGGTCATGTCATGGTGGGTTGGTTGCTTCTTAACACCTACAGTTTTGCAACATGGAATGTTACAAAACTGTATGAATGTCTTCAAAATTGCACATTTCATTGTTGTGTTTAACTTTCGCATGATTTAAGAAATCAAGTGCAAAAAAAAAAAGTGATTTGGAAAACACAGTGTTGGGTTTCAGTTATTTCAATGTCCTTGTTTAAATGTGAAGGGTTGTCTCATGGTGGGTTGCTTGCTTCTTAACACCTATGGTTTTGGAAGATGGAATGTTACAAAACCATATGAATGTCTTCAAAATCACACATTCCATTGTTGTGTTTGAATTTTGCATGATTGAAAGAAAAGTGCACAAAATAATTATGATTTAGAAAACACAGTGTTGGGTTGCAGTTATTTGAATCTCCTTGTTCAAATGTGAAGGGTTGTGTGATGGTGGGTTTCTTGCTTCTTAACACCCATGGTTTTGCAACATGGAATGTTACAAAATAGTATGAATGTCATCAAAATCACACATTCCATTGTTGTGTTTAAATTTCACATGATTGAACGAAAATTGCACAAAATAATTGTAATTTGGAAAACACAGTGTTGGGTTTCAGTTATTTGAATCTCCTTTTTAAAATGTAAATGGTTTGTCATGGTGGGTTGCTCTCTTCTTAACACCCACGGTTTTGCAACATGGAGTTTTACAAAATAGTATGAATGTCTTCAAAATCACACATTCTATTGTTGTGTTTAAATTTTTGCATGATTGAAAAAAAAGTGCACAAAATATTTGTAATTCAAAAAACACAGTGTTGGGTTTCAGTTATAAGTACATTTTATTTTTAGATTTGGAGCAGTTGCTTCCTTATCAGCCCTTAGGACAACAACGTCCATTTTTTGGATAGAGTTTTGAGTGTCTTCAATACTTGTCTGTAGGTTTGTAGCTGCTCTTTTCTTAGCTTTGAGAGTGTCTTTCTCATTAGAGAATGCAAAGGTTTTATGTTTGATAAGTTATTTACAAAACTTTTCTACATTTTCACATATGGCTTTCATGTCTCCAACCAACTATTTCTCTTTTTTTGGAATGAAAACCTTTTCTTGTTTACGCAATACAAATGTAATGAAAGGAATATCTTCAAAATAAAAAGCAAGTCACAACTAGACTAGAAATAGCATTTGAAATTTCCCTAATTAATAAACTATAGGCATGTTGGAAAACACTGTGGGTTGTAGTTTCTATATGTTTGCTTGATGTAAGCTGAAGGGTGGAATTTTTTGCTTTTGTGCTTGATGTTCTTTTGCTGGTCATGTTTAGTTTTATGTTCATAGATTTTTGACTTCATTGACTCATTTTTTTATCACCAGATGCAAAGATCGTGTTTTTTTCTTTTCACATTGGTGGCAGCCATAGAAGTAATTACATGTTATTATTCATGTTAGGCTTATAGGCTACATAAAAAGTTGTAGGTTGGACTTCCCATCCTGTTGTTCAACCTGCACTTTTTTAGTTCATGAATTGTCATATATGCTTTTGCTGGTCATATTAACTCACCCCAAATGGAAGGGTTGATATCACAACATGCATGCTTAGGTAAAATAGGTTTGTACACCCCATATACTATGATGTCTTATTCTTCTTTCACGTGAGGTTGTGATTTTACGTGTGGTCTTTATGTCTACTTCGAGGTTCCAGTAGACACTATGTTTTCCAACATGCATTGGTTGACAGGAAAATTTACACATGTGTATGACTTTCTTGATCCATTCCATTACCGATTCATGATTTTGTCAACAGATGCAAATTTTTTTTTATTCTTTTGGCATTGCTGGCAGCAATGGATGCACATTTATTTACATAGAAGGTTCTAAAAGGTTTTGGTTGCCCTCTAACCTTTTCTCTCCATTAACACATACACATGCACCACAACCAAGGTATCTTCACTAATACATCTGTTCTGGCAACTGTAGAATTAATTACATAGTGTTATGCACATTACACTCATACACCACATACAAAGTTGCAAGCTGAACCACTCATCATGTGGTTCAACCTTCACTTCCTTTTTTCATGAATTTCTAGATGCGCCTTTGCTACACATGTTAAGTCACCCTAAATAGAAAGTTGAATATCACAACATGCCTCCTCAGGAAAAAGAGGTTTGTACACCCCATATTCTCTGAAATCTTTGTTCTATTTACATGCGGGGTTGTGGTCTTTATGTTAGCATGGAGGTTCATCTACACACTATGTTTTCCAACCTACATTCACTTACATCATGGTTGATAGAAAATTTTACACCTTTATACCTTTTCTCATACTCTCCATTATTGATTCATCCTTTTTTCAACAGATGCAACAATCATGTTATCATTTTGGCGTTGCTCACAATAATGGAAGCACTTAATCTTTTTACATACAAGGTTGTCATCAAAGGTTTTGCTTTCCCTCTAACCCTTCCTCTCCTTTAACAATTACACATGCAACACAACCAACATATCTTCCCATGATAATACATCTATTGTTGCTATTTTATAAGTAATTACATATTGTGATGCATGTTACACTCCTATGCCACATACAAAGTTCTAGGTTGAACCACTGATCATGTGGTTCAACCTTCACTTGTTTATTTCGTTAATTGCTAGATGTGCTTTTTCTCCTCATGTTAAGTCATGTGCAATTGAAGGATGAATACCACAACATGCTTCCTCAGGTAAAAGAGGTTTGTACACTGCATATTCTCTGAAATATTTGTTATATTTACATGCAGTGTTGCAATCTTTATGTCAGCGTGGAGGTTCATCTACATGCTATGTTTTCCAACCTGCATTTGCTTACATCATGGTTGATAGAAAATTTTACACCTTTATACCTTTCCTAATTCTATCCATTACTGATTCATCTTTTTTTCAATAGATGCAAAAAACATGTTATCATTTTGGTGTTGGTCGCAACAATGGATACACTTATTCTTTTTACATACAAGGTTGTCATCAAAGGTTTTGCTTGCCCTCTAACCCTTCCTCTCCTTTAACACTTACACACACATCACAACCAATGTATCTTCCCATGATAATACATATGTTGTTGCTATTGTATAAGTAATTATATATTGTGATGCATGTTACACTCCTACGCCACATATGAAGTTCTAGGTTGAACCACTAATCTGTGGTTCAACCTTCACTTGTTTATTTTGTTAATTGCTAGATGTGATTTTTCTCCTCATGTTAAGTTACACGAAATGGAAGGCTGAATATCAAGACATGCCTCGTCAGGTAAAAGAGGTTTGTACACCACATATTCTTTGAAATCTTTGTTATATTTACATGTGGGGTTGCAGTCTTTATATCAGTGTGGAGGCTCATCTACATATTGTGTTTTCCAACCTACATTTGCTTTCATCATGGTTGATAGAAAATTTTGCAGCTTTATACCTTTCCTCATACTCTCCATTACTAATTCATTTTTTTTCAACAAATGCAAAAAACATGTTATCATTTTGGCATTGCTCACAACAATGGATGCACTTTTTTTTTTTTTGCATACAAGGATGTCATCAAAGGTTTTGCTTGTCATTTTTTGTTGTCATTTTCTATGTCCATGTGTACGTTGAGATGGACTGTCTGATTACTAGCCTATGTTTTTGTTATATTTTATGCATAGTTTGATTGAATCTATCACCTTTAATTTTCCTTGGTTGAAGTTGACAACCTCCTATTGGTTTCATGTGGCTGAAAACAATGCAATCACATTTTATCTATGTTTAATGAATGATTTCTTTCTTTTTCTTGACACAATCCAGACTAATTTTAAATATTTGTCCAATTCTGTCATTTCCTAGAATGGGGAGAGGTTGGAAGAAGCAAGACAAATTTCAGGCGCAAGAGGTACAAAATGGAGGCTCTCCCTTTTCCTCTTCTGATTTGGAATGGGCTGCTATTTTCGTCAACAAGAATAAGGTCTCTAACCTTGTTGCAACAATTCCTCTTATGAGACTTGAACATTTCATTCACGGTGAAATGTTCGTTGAAGGTTTCAAAACTAAATTTGTGTACAAGAAAACAAGAGAACCTACCACCTCGTGTCCCTTCAACGACAAAAATTATGCCAAAATAATTTTGTATCAGAGGTTTGTATCTTTCAATATTCATTTCTATGGTCGAATGATATTTTAATCTCTATTGGTTCAACATGATGAGATGATTCCTTTGTCACAACTACTGGTGTCAATACAGTCCTCAAGACAACAGAGACCAACCTCCACCAGAGAAGAAACCACATAAGATGTTTATATAAATGCGAGGTTGTCAATACCACTTCATGGTAAAGGTTATGAATGGAAAACCTAATGTTTCCTATATTGTCTACAAAATAATGTTCCACGTTGATAAAAACGGTCAATTTTTCCATGGCATTCACGACACAAGTGGATAGAAGTGTTCTATGTTTTATGCTAATCTATCCACAAAGTGAAAAATCTATATTGAAAGCCTTTTGCTCATGGACGTCAGTGTCAATGCAATAATGGATAGACACATAAAAAATCTTGTCTTATGTGGGATGATGTCCAAGAGAGATCAATTCCTTACAAGAAAGGATATAATGAATGCCTGGCGAAAGGTGTGTTCTACTCATGCACATAAACACAAAGTTGATTCAACAAGTATACTACTGTGGAGTGGACAGGACTTTGACAACTTCTTCTACTTTCAATGACTCGATGGGAGCAATACACCTTTTGTTATTAGGTTTTAGACTCCATGGATGCTGGATAGGATGGTTAGCCACTCAAACAATTTAGTCATCTCAATGGATTCCATGTTTGCAACTAAAAAATATGGGGTGAGGCCTTACAAACATTGATAAATAGTTCTTCATGTTTTCAATGATCTCAAGGCTAGCTGTAAACCTAACAATGCTCACGCTGAGTTGTTCTGTCTATAGTATCCATTGTATACTCTCCTCATTTTCGATGAGAAACAAAGTGGTGTTTTGGTTGCATGGGTAGTCTCCTCATGAAACAAGATTGAGGACATCTTTGCGTGGCTACGTGTATTGGATGACCGTGGAAGAAGAGCTAGACCCAACTATAGAATCAATGCATTTTTTACCAATGATGCAATTGTAGAAATCCAAGCCATATAGTATGTGCATCCCTTTCTTCATTTGTGTACCTTTATCATTTGCTATTTATTTTCAATGCCACTTTCTCATGTAGTTCAACAGTAAACAATATTGTTTGTATTGTCTATTAGGGTTTTCTTTCAATGTCATGTGCTTCTATTCCTTTGGCATGTCAAAAGGGCTTGGCTAAAGAATGTATATAAGTACTCTCGACCAAGGAAAGGGAAATGGAAATCTTCTGTCATCTTGGCATGATCATGATGGAAATCAGTGACACCAAAGATCTAGCGTCACTTAGCTATTGAACTCTTTCTTTTAGTAGTTCAATGATTAGCCCCGATTCTTAGAGTACTTCAACAAGACCTAGTGCGAAGGAGAAAGTCAAATTGGTGAGTTGACAATTTTCGTCACCTCATAGGATTCACACCATTCAAATTCTTTGATGTTACCTCTAATACGTTGTGGTTTACTTGACTATTGGATTTTTTTTCACAACCATGTGGGAAAAAAATGCAGACTATTCCCACATGCCAACCAAGATACGAATGCAACCGTCGAGTTGTACCATTACTCACTCAAAACTCAGTACTTGTGTGATCGTTGAAAAAAATGCACTAGGAGAATGGACTATTTGTATTACACACTTGTGTATAAAATGGAACCATTATAAAGGAAAAAGGAAAAGTTGTAGCATTATGGTTTTTTTACGAATCAAAAGTGTTTAAATATGCAATCTAGTTTGGAGTGGGCTAATGAAATTCCAAACGATGACTATATTCCTGATGAAATAGATCCTAGATAGTACTGGGTGAAAAGTCAAAGTAGGTCAATGCACTACCTTGTTCAAGAATTTGGGGAGCACCTTTTTGTTTGTGACTTCCCTAGGAGTTTGGAGGGGAACACTTGCAAACATGTCCTCAAGGTTGCTGACTTGATTAAAAGATCATCTATTGTTAAAAGGGTGGTCCACAGTAAGTGAAATTCAATTCAAATTGCGTAACTTTATGGGAGTCAATTGTGTTTTTTATTTTCTACTACTTAATACAAATTTCTTCTATGTGGTCATTTAGACAGCGGAGGTCAACCAATTGATAGAGGGATAGATTTGATAGGACATTGTCACAGGGGGGTGTAGAAGAAAACAATCAGGTAATGTTCTCACCCCTACACAAGCTCCTTCTATGACTCATGTATATGATGAACATGTGGTCACAATGTCTCTTTGGAATGACACAAATGAACTCTTGAACAAAGTGATGCGTACACCACCACAATCTCTACAATAGGTGCAATCATATGTAGAATGCATGGACAGGTTTCTAGAGGACTTATGACAATCAAATGCATTGTCGTTTGAATTCATTTTGGATCTTGATCAAGCTAGAGTTAGCACCATTCACATGCATCCATGGTTTAGTGCAAGCAGGGATCATTGTCGACATCCAACTCGGTGTACAAAGCATTCCACACAATAGTCAGATCATCGAACTCCTCTAGATGACTCCTTTCCCTTCTCTGCGAACAATAGTTTGAATCTGAATGTCGCTATGGAATGTGAGACTTCAGGTGCAACAACTATGGATTTGGCAGCTCAGATACAACATCTAATATGGGTGACTATGAGAAAACCCATTTCAATTTATATATTGTAATATGAAATGGTATTGAAAATTTCTTTTTTGTAGTATTGCTTGTACCACATCATAAAATTTTATTTCTTTTTTGGCTTTTCTTGTTTACTTCAGCATTCCAATCTAGGGAAAGGAGTCCTCATTGGTGACTGTCTTTCGTGAGTGTAAACCCAATGGAAGGTATGGTTCGAATTTAATAACTATGCTTACATAAGTCCAATTTTTGGTATGACGTTATGCAATACCATGCTTCCTTATAAAAATTTGGCTTCAGTGACAAGCTGATGTCAGCCAACGTGCCTTCGCTTTGCTACTTCATGTCTTACTAAGGATTGGACAAGCATAGTTCAATGAACCTTCATCTGTAGGTAATCTTATTTGTTCTTTTTACTTAGTTCAGTGGGTGGGCAATCCATTTGAGGTATTTAGAAGAGGTTGAATGAAATTTATAAGTGTAAAGAGCAAGAAATTCAAAATCTTCCTGTGAACCCTTAACAAGGGGTATTGAGAGTCACGTGAGGCTTTAGACCTCCATCCCACCGATTGAGGTTTAGAGGAATATTGGGATGGATTGTAATAGGTGTAATTAGGATGTTTTAAGAAGTGTGTTTGTTGAATCATGCAGGGGAAGCAAAGCATTCAATGTTTGGTTGATGATCTTTAGAAAATACAAAAGTTTTCCAATGAAAAAGGATGCGTACAAGTTGGTAATTGAGGAAAATTCATTCAATGGGGCTGAAAGTTTGTTCCTAAAGCATGGGCGGACATTTCTAAACTGTTTCATACAGTGGCAGAGCATGGAAAGGTTTGGAATACAGTATTCTATTAAACCCTCATTTGTTAGAGCTTTTTTTGTGCATAAAGTAAGGGTTTAGTAGATCAACATTTTCTTGAGCCTTTGTATTCCTAAAATTAGATGATTCCTAAGTTTTGAGACTTGTTAAAGGACTATTTGAAGTCGGTAGGTGTTTTGATGATGATTTAAGACCTCCTCCTTTGTAAATTTGGGCTAATTGAGTGCATTTCTAGTGGTACAATCATGTTTTCAAGCATTCTTTTCAAAACAATAACATTTGAATTTGTGATATGTTAAAATTGACACAAGTGGGTTTCTGGAACAACAAATAGCTTATGGGGTTTCAATGTAGTTTCAATGGAATGCCCACTTTTTCCAAGTTCCAATGTTACTAGGGTTGGAGTCTTCGATGCATGAAATTATGAATATGGTAAAATAAAGTTGGGAGGTAGAATATTTGGATTGTTACTATCATAGTAATAAGCTAGGTTAAACCTATTTCAAGGTTTCATAAGGGTTTCCAAGTAAGAATTAGTGATTGGTAAGTTTGTTGGTTTATCTTCTTGTTCATGTGTTTTTTATGCAGCTCTCAACACAGGTAGTGCGTAGGTGCACTACCTCTCTTGAAAGATAATATTCCACAATCAAATTGCAGAACACTATCCAAAGGTCTCTAATGTTAGGTCTTGACAGTGCTTGGAATATCTAAGTTGTTTTATGTGATTTGTTGGAATCACAAGACAGACTTATGGATGAGTTACAAAGCATGGAAGTTGGGTTTGCAAATGCAGTTTCAAAGTGCTGGAAGTGAATGAACAGTGACTGTCCACTCAAAATAGCAAGTTGAAACTCATTAAGTTCATCTAATTTAGCTTCATGGTGATGCTTGAGATCCTACTCTAACCAAGGATTAAAAGAAATAGCAAAAGGAGAAGGGTTAAGAAAGCTGTTCTGATCCTAAGCTCTGAATGAACAGTAACAATGGTGGCTGCTACAGTAGACAAACTCCCTAAAACTAAGTTTTGCTTGACCAAGAGAACCTACAGCTACACAAAACCAGTGCAATCTCCTATGGTCTGCTGATTTTCAAATTGCACATGCACATCATGAACATGCAATCGAACTAAGTTGCAGCAATGGAATAAAGAAGCCTGTGCTAACTTTACAGCGCGCTTCTTTGTCATCATCAAGTGCCAAGCGGCAAACAAAAGTTCATCAAATACCATAACAACAATTTCCATTATCACTCTATCCAAGAAACTAACACTAAAACTTAACATGGAAGGTGGTAGAACCATGCATGCAAGATGTAGGTACCAAAGAGAACATCCATAACCATGTAAGGCCCTTTACTACGCAAATGCCTTTACAATAGTCTTAACTTTTTATAAATGAGGCAAAGCCCCCATTTATAGCTTCTTCTGTGTCAACCCAATGGCTAGGACTTGTTCATTGAGTGGTCAGATTCATTATAAATTAGGGCCACCCACCCCTTTAATATCCAAATAACAATTTAAAATACATTCCTTATCTTTTCCGCTTTGTCATCTAGTGCCAGCCATTGAAGAAGTAAATTTGTTCCTTGTATTGATTTCCATCGAGCAGAGACTATTTGAAGGCTGCCTCCACTGACTCTGCACCATTTTTATTAATCAAATAAGTCGGTGGATGATTCTCCGTACCTAATGGATTGGTGGCCCCCGGGATTTGGGCAGAAGCTCCTTAAATTACCATCACCAAAAAGGTAGAGACCCTCAAATGGCCTTCTTCGAGAAATTCTACCAAGGATTCTTTGACTGCAAGCACAAAGCGCCTAAGTGCATTTGATACATGAGCATAAAATGTCAGTCAAACCTACAAATTCCCTATTAGATCTATCCATGCATCATCAAAATATCTTGATATTCATATTTGGAGCTCATTTGGGCCATAAACATTAATGCATGCTTCAAGGGTGCAAGCGCCAGAGGGCGAAAAGATGGCGAAAGAAAGCCAGAAGTCAGATAGTGGACGAAAGCCAAAACAACCTAGAAGAAGGAAGGTTCCCAGATGTTTCCAAAATAGCTAGGAAGGAAGAAGGTTCTCGGATGTTTCCAAAAAATCCAGGAAGGAAGAAGGTTCCCAGATGTTCAAAATAGCCAAGAAGGAGGCAGGCTCGTGGATGTTCAAAACAACCAAGAAGAAGGGAGGCTCCCGGATGTTCAAAACAGCCAAGGAGGGATGGACTTCTGGAAACGGCCACTGAGGACCCAGATTCCGGAGGCTAGAAGGGAGGTGGCCGCTGGATGTTCCAAATGGCCAAAGGGGGACGAACTTCCAGAAATGGCCACGAAGGACCCAGGTTCCGTAGGCCGGAAGGGAGGTGGCCGCTGGATGTTCCAAACAGCCAAAGGGGGACAGACTTCCAAAAATGGCCACGAAGGACACGAGTTCCGGAGGCTGGAAGGGAGGTGGCCGCCGGATGTTCTAAATGGCCAAAGGGGGACGGACTTCTGGAAACGACGACAGAGGACCCAGGTTCTAGAGGCCAGAAGGGAGGTGGTTGCTAGATGTTCCAAAACGGCCATGAAGAGGCAGAGTCCCAAAAAAGGCCATGGAGGGGCCAGGCTCTGGAGGCCGGGTCGCCCTGGGTTGACGGATTTCCAAAATAACAAAAGGGGGACAAAGCTCTGAAACTTAACCGAATGTTAACGAAACCTTGGCAGTTCATTTACGCACTTCAAACACATCCCAGAGCCAAAAAAGGTTGCCCCCAAAATAAAAAATGTGGAAACGGGAGCGACAGGGGTCTGCAGATGTTTCCAAACAGCAAGAACAAGACAAAAGGCAAAAAAGGGGACGAATGACTTCATTTCTCCGTAGATTTGAATACCCCATGTAGGTGAATTTGGGTAGGGGATTTGATCGTTTGAAGGCACATGACCAATTTGGACTTGGAAATGGGGCACACAAAACAAGATAGGAGCAAAGTAGCCTATTGGAAGCGAAAAAAAAGGGGTCCCTACCTATGGCGGGGTGTGTGTGCAAAACATGCACAACAAATGGTGACTCGTTGGGGAAATGCTCGAGAGCATTTTGATGACAAACTGGAATCACGAACCCATAATCTCTAGTTTCGACCTTCACGCTAGGGAAAACAAACCAGACGCCCAACCAAAGGATCAAAACCATTAGCCAACCCAACCTTCAGTATGCTAAAAATCCAAGTGTGTGCAATTGCGTTAATTCCCATTCTTCAGTTGCTATAGGAACCCAAGCTCTCAGTTAAGCATGCAGTTTATTCTAACTCCAAAAGTATTCGGGATTTGCCGCTGCTCAAATTAGGCGTCCATAGCCTGATGAGGCCAGTTGTCTCTCCGAAAATTGCCACTACCGACTATCCTCCCAAGAGTTGTTAATTCCCTAAAAGTTGAATTTCTTCTTTAATTTTCAATATTTCTTTTTCTTTTCAGCTCTTTTATTTCAACTCGCAAGCATTGAAGCTCGCACTCAGGGCTTAGAATCACAGTGGCGCTGAAGTAGAATTTTAGATTTTTCACTTAACTAGACTTCACAAAAGGCCCTACAGTGACTGTTGAATTCTTAAAATGTGTAAGAGCTATAAGATTTCAGAATACGTCGGAGTCAGACTAAACCAACAATTTATCCTCTTTGAATCAAACACCCAGATCACTTGACACTAACAGAAGACCTTCACCATCCACTCTAAAGACTTGATTAGAGTTTGACAAAGAAATAGATATTACAACCCCAGGCGATAAGTATGGTTGTTGTGCGCACAGATGTGCCCAGCTAAAAGCAGACAAACCTTGAGTAAAGCAGCAACAAAGCAAAATCAAACAAAAAGAAAACAACCTTCATCAAACCAACTAACCTAAGGAAAGCAGGAAAGCGAAGTATTTACAGGAAACCTATACTACTAAAAAATGAGCTATGTACAAAGGTATTTAGAAAGCACTATGTTCAGGCATGACAAACCAACATTAACATTCATTAGATTTCATAATGCATGCACAAGCAAACAGGCAATCATTATTATTCTTAACCATGCAAACTTGTCTTTATATTCTAAAAAAAGAAATTCAATGTTGCAACACTCAAGTTCAATCACGTCATCATGAAAAATCAGCAATGTAGGAGGCTCGCCAAACCCATGGTTAATCCATAAATAGGTTCATTTTCCCTCATTCCCATAATCAAAATAATAATTGCAATTATGAGAAATAATAGGGGCAATGAAGGATAAAACTTGGATGTCGTCACACGGAGGTGGCAACGTTGGACAGTCAAGAGCAAGCACAACATCGTTGATCATTGCATTGGCAGCCTCAGGCGGGCGCGGTGGAGGGTGCATCACTTTGGACATTAAGTGTGCATAAGGCTGGGAGGATGGGGCAACAAACAACTCTTTCAATCTACCAATGGGACCCACAACCTCCACTGGTTGGTCCTCGAGGAAGTACACCTCATCTGTGTGGGTTTCCGTTGCCAAAACCTCTTCTTGATTGTTGTCTTCAAGGGGTGACATGCTATCCCATCTCCTTTCCCAGGTGTCAGCCTTATTTTTGTGACGTTTAGTGTAATGGGATAATGACATACGCGAATCTATCCTATTGCAACCATCTGAATATGAGGGAGGATCAATAGTGATCATGGCGGAAGGGATCCAAGTTGCATTTCGTAGTTGGTCAAGTGCTTCATCTCTGTTAGTAGCTATCTCAGCACCTCTGCCTTTTTCTTCTTCTTTTTGTTGTTCATGTGTCTCATCATGACGTTCACTCGTTTCCTCTTTCTCACTATCGCTATAAATGGAGAAGGAGCTCCTCTCCCAATTTGGAAACTCTAGTGCATCACTGTTCGTGGGCTCAAGAAGTATGTATTCATCGCTACTATCTTCTGGGATGTGCTCTTCCTTGACATGAGTATACCTCCGTAGTACAGTTCCCAATGAAAAGAAGTCATCAATTGATGGCATCTCATCAAGGGGACCAAAGTCCACTGCACAATTTCCCTCTGAAGACTCTCCAAAAAGTCCATCGTCCATTGTACACAACTGCTCTTCAAGAGGAAGAACTTCTTGGTGACTGGTGGACAACATTCCCGCTTGATCTACTTCATTGCTCAGAAGTCCGAGACTGTATTGTTGTCCTTCTATTGCTACCCCAACATCCTCTTGAGGTCTACCTTTAGCTGAGTTGTCACTTGGCTCTGGCTCTTGGTCTTCTATTTCGATCCGAGCAGCAAGTAGAGGAGGTCGGGCACTTGGCTACCTTGCTTTTCCTCTAACATGTTTGATAGCCTCTTTGCACAGTCCGCATGCAAATTCAGAGTGTGATGAATCATGAAGTCTGCACCAATTTGGCAATAGTAGCACCTCCAAATTCACTTGGTATTTCAGCTCTGACCAATCCTTTGCCAACCTAGAGACGAGCTGGTCATACCTTTCCATGATTGGGTCCTCCTCATCATTTGAAAAAGAAGCATGATGGTAGACAGCCGTAGTGAGTGGTTGCTCCCACTCCTCCAAATCTGTATTTTTAGATTCTTGATCACTGCCATTGTAGATGGAGAGGTCTTCCAATCTAATTTTTCTTATGCTTTTACCATCTCCTTTTGCTGCCCCAAGGCTTTCAGCCTCCTCTTCTTCCTGATCTTCAAAATCTTCATTGGTTGTCCCAGTATGCACGACTACAGAATTCATTGGTTCATCTTCACCTACCAATTTCTCTTCTTTTGGAGTGGAGGACTGCCCTTGATTGGTGGAGGGAAGGCCTTCTAAATTAATTTCAATTAGATTTTCACCAAGACACCTTGCTGTCCTAGTGAAATCTGCCTCTTCCTCTTGGTTTTCAACATCAATGTTTGCTGCTCCAACATCAACTTGTATCGAGTTTCTTGGTTCATCTTCAATGTGTTGTCCTCTAGATGTTGACAGCTGTTTTGCCTCATGGGATAACTTCTCTTCATTGGGAGTTGGTTGCTCCAACTTGTTCAAACAACCCTTGGCTTGAGCAATGATGTTGTCACATGATGGACACATAAATTCTGAATGTGGTGCATTGTGAAATCTACACCAACTTGCCATTAGTACTTCCTCCAATCTTGGTCCATCCTTGCTTCTTAAATGTTCCTAGATCAGCTCCTTAAATACGTTGGCTGCCATGGTTTGCAATTCAACTTGTGGGTCTTCGGAGGACAAGGGCAGATAGATTTCCCAGAAGGGGATTTCTCCTTGCAAGACCTTTTTAATTCTGTTCAAAAAGGTCAGACACCCCAACTCGTTGTGCCTGCGAAAGCAATGGACCCAACATCTATCTGCCAATGCAAACTGCTGCAATGGCTTCTTCAGTCTCTTATTCAAATGTGCATGTAACTGAGTGATGTCAATTTGTGAATGCTACTCCATTTTGACTCAGCTTCTTTTGCCTTCAAAAATTTCTAATTTTTTAGCATTAAAAGAGATCTCCCTATCTCAGATTTTTTCTTTGAAAGTGCTCTTTTCAATTCCCAACTTTTATCTTTGTAGCCTCAACTTGTCATGCCCTCCCTCTAGCGCCAGTTTTGTTGATGTGTTTTTTATGCACCTCTCAACACAGGTAGTGCATAGGTGCACTACCTCTCTTGAAAGACAATATTTCACAATCAAATTGCAGAACACTATCCCAAGGTCTCTAATGTCAGGTCTTGATAGTGCTTGGAATATCTTAGTTGTTTTATGTGATTTGTTGGAATCACAAGGCGGACTTATGGATGAGTTACAAAGCATGGAAGTTGGGTTTGCAAATACAGTTTCAAAGTGTTGGAAATGAATGAAGAGTGGCTGTCCACTCAAACAGCAAGCTGAAACTCATCAAGTTCATCTAATTTAGGTTCATGGTGATGCTTGAGATCCTACTCTAACCAAGGATTAAAAGAAATAGCAAAAGAAGAAGGGTTAAGAAAGCTGTTCTAATCCTAAGCTATGAATGAACAGTAACAATGGTGGCTGCTACAGTAGACAAACTCCCTAAAACTAAGTTTTGCTTGACCAAGAGAACCTACAGCTACAGAAAACTAGTGCAATCTCCTAAGGTCTGCTGATTTTCAAATTGCACATGCACATCATAAACATGCAATCGAACTAAGTTGCAGCAATGGAATAAAGAAGCCCAGGCTAACTTTACACAACAGTTTGCCATCAACAAGTTCTAAAAGTATGGGCTGAAAGTTCATCAAATACCATAACAACAATTTCCATTATCACTTCCATTCAACAAATTAACACTAAAACTAACATGGAAGGTAGAACTATGCATGCAAGATGAGAAAAATTAAAGAGAACATCCATAAAATCATGTAATGTTGTCTTCTATTGCTGCAAATGCCTTTTACAACAGCTCTCCAACCCTTACAAATGAGGGGCAAGCCCCTATTTATATTTTTCCAAAGCCCAAATGAATGGCTAGGATCAACTTGTATTGAGTGGCTCAGATTCATTACAAATTAGGGCTTCACCTACCCCCAATATCCAACAATTTAAAATACATTCCTTGTCTTTTCTCTATTTTGTCATCTAGTGCCAGTTACTGTAGTAAATTTGTCTTGTAGCTGATTTCTCTTTTTACTGTAGCAGAGACTGTTTGAAGGCTGCCCTCCATCTAGTGGACTTGCAACATTTTTTATTGGATCAAACAGGTCGGTGGATGACTTGCATCAATGGATTGGTGGCCTTTGATTTGGGCAGAAAGCTTCTTATAAATCATCATCTGGAAAAAGGTAGGACAACTCCCTTAATGGGCCTCTTCAATAGACCTACAGAAGGATTCTTGACTCCTACAAACACGAAGTGTCGTAAGTGCATTTATA
Organism: Sequoia sempervirens; assembly: GCA_007258455.2. Taxonomy (NCBI): domain Eukaryota; kingdom Viridiplantae; phylum Streptophyta; class Pinopsida; order Cupressales; family Cupressaceae; genus Sequoia; species Sequoia sempervirens. The sequence continues at coordinate 190,028,528 of VDFB02379711.1, read as the reverse complement.
CATGAGTTAAGGAAAATGTCAATCAAACCTACAAATTCCTTATTAGATCTATCCATGCATCATCAAAATATCTTGATATTCATATTTGGAGCTCATTTGGGCCATAAACATTAATGCGTGCTTCAAGGGTGCGAGTGCCAAAGGGCGGAAAGACGGCAAAAGAAAGCCAGAAGGCAGATAATGGACAAAAGCCAAAACAGCCGAGAAGAAAGTGGGCTCTCGGATGTTCAAAACAGTCAGGAAGAAGGAAGGTTCCTAGATGTTTCTAAAATAGCCGGGAAGGAAGAAGGTTCCCGAATGTTCAAAACAGCCAGGAAGGAGGTAGGCTTCTAGATGTTCAAAACATCCAGGAAGAAGGGAGGCTCCTAGATGTTCAAAACAGCCAAGGAGGGACGAACTTTTGGAAACGGCCACGGAGGACCCGGGTTCCGGAAGCCAAAAGGGAGGTGGCCACCGGATGTTCCAAACGGCCAGCGATGAACTTCTGGAAATGGCCATGGAGGACCTGGGTTCTGGAGGCCAGAAGGGAAGTGGCCGCCAGATGTTCCAAATGACCAAGGGGGGATGAAATTTCAGAAATGGGCATGGAGGACTTGGGTTCCGGAGGTCGGAAGGGAGGTGGCCATCGGATGTTCCAAACGGCCAAAGGGGGACAGAATTCTAGAAACGGCCATGGAGGACCCGAGTTCTGTAGGCCGGAAGGGAGGTGGCCGCCGGATGTTCCAAACAGCCAAAGGGGACAAACTTCAAATGGCCAGGAGGACCCGGCTCTGGCCGGTGGCTACCAGATGTTCCAAACAACCAAAGGTACGGATTCGAAACGGCCATGGAGGACTTAGGTTTCGGAGGCCGGAAGGGAGGTGGCCGTCAGATGTTCCAAAACGCCCAGAGAGGCGGTGTCCCAGAAATGGCTATGAAGGGCCGGCTTTGGAGGTCAGGCGCCCTGGGCCGACGGATGTTCCAAAATAGCAAAAGGGGGACAAAACTTTGAAACTTAACCGAATGTTAACGAAACCTTGGCAGTTCATTTACACACTTCAAACACATCCCAGAGCCAAAAAAGGTTGCCCCCAAAATTAAAAATGTGGAAACGGGAGCGACGGGGGTTTGCGGATGTTTTCAAACAGCAAGAACAAGACAAAAGGCAAAAAAAGGGATGGATGACTTCATTTCTCCACAGATTTGAATACCCCAAGTAGGTGAATTTGGGTTGGGGATTTGATTGTTTGAAGGCACATGACCAATTTGGGCTTGGAAATGGGGCATGCAAAACAAGACAGGAGCTAAGCAGCCTGTCGGGAGCGAAAAAAAGGGGGTCCATGCCTATGGCGGGGTGTGTGTGCAAAACATGCACAACACTTCTCAATTGTTGTTTGGGTCTGTAAACTTATTTGCTCAACTTTACACACCAATAACTTACTCAATCACCCATATCTTCACAATTTGAAACACCCATTATGCCCAACTCAAACATACTACAAAACTTCAACAAGTTATTTTGGAACAAACACTTCAGACAAGCTCTTCTTCGCTATCCTAGAGCTTAAAATAGGCCTATTTTACAAAGAGACTCATATTTTAACTCTTCCCAAACCTAAAATTTTGATGGGGCAACATTAACCAGTGACCGAAACTAGAAAATCCACAATTACTTTTGGAAGATATGATTCCCAAAACACTATTTCACTAAACCCTCATTTTGAGCCATTTTTTATGAGGTTTTTATAGAAGTCAATGTTCCCAAGCTTCCCACTCTCTAAACACTCTTAAAATAAGACTAATTTAGCCTACAAAAACTTAATCTTACCTTAAGATTTTCTTTCCCCAAGTTTGATAAACATTCACTCACTAAAACCACCATATTTCACCTAAAACCACTCATTCTTGCCATGCATGGGAACACACAAAATCACCTACAACACCTTCTAAGATCTTGCAAACTCACATAATTTTTTTGGAAAGCTCATTAGATCATTGTGAGTAGACCTCAAAGGGTGATGTTTGAATGTTTGGTTGTGAGGGTTTAAGTCTTCTGAGACTGAAACTATAAGTTGCCTTATGAAAGATGTGCAATGCAATGGATGTAATCAGCGATATGAATGTAATTAGCAATGTGATCTTTGTGGCTCAGGGAATGGTTCTGATAGGTTAGGTTTTTTTGTTGGAATGATGGTTTTTTGAAGGGAGAAAGGAAGTAGGTGGTTTGAGTTGTCCCTGTAGATTGTGAGTGGAAAAGAGCATGAAATGTGAGGTTTAAGGTTAGGGTTTCATCAAAAAGGTGAGGGCAGTGATATCCCTTGTTCTTTTAAGCATGTATAGGCCTGAATAAAGGTGTTTGAGTTAGTTTGAAGGTTTGAGAAAGATTGGAATATAGTTTTCCAAGTCACCCTCATGTCAGTGGCTTGAAACAAGGGTTTCATGAATAGGTGTTTGGGAAAGATAGTCTTTACAAACCAATGGTGTATTTGATGGCTTTGAGGGTTGGTGAGAGTTTTCCCATTGGTTTCCTAGGATGGTTGTATGATTAGAGTGGTGTCTCTTTATAAATTTAGCCTAATTGGCCTCATGGACAACATTATTTCTTGTTTTTGTGCAAGTTGTTGCAAAAGAGTCGTATGTGGGTTTGAAGTATGTTGAGGGGGATTGAAATGGGTCTCTACAATGATGATTATTTCCAGGGGTTGTTAAGAGTTTGAGATAGTTAAGTTGAAAATTTTGAGTCTATTGACCTTCAATGAAAAACATTCTTTTCTTACAGCCTGCATAAAATAAGAAGTGAGTCACAACCCATTCTTTTTTCCATCCTACAACTATGATGTGCATTTTGTGTTCATAACATATGAATAGATATTGAAATGGAGTGTTTTGCTAAAGGTAAAGGTTGTCATAAAACATGAAGGTGAACTTCAAAACATTGTTCTGTTATAGTCTGCTTAAAATAAGAAGTGAGTCACAACCAGGTGTGTTTTCCATCACGCAACTATTGTGTGCATTTTCTGTTTGAAACATATGAAGACATATTGAAATGGAATGTTTGGTGAAAGTAAGGGTTTCCACAAAATAAGAAGGTGAAATTGAAACATTGTTTTGTTACAGTTTGCATATAATAATAAGTGAGTCACAACCCTCTATGTTTTCCATCTTGCATCTATGATGTGCATTTTGTGTTTGTAACATATGAAAAGATATTCAAATGGAGTGTTTTGCTGAAAGTAAGGGTTCTCATAAAAAAAGAAGGTGAATTTCAAAACATTGTTATGTTATAGTCTGCATAAAATTAGAAGTGACTCACAACCCAGTGTGTTTTCCACCATGAAACTGTTATGTGCATTTTTTGTTCGAAACATATGAACAGATATTGAAATGGAATTTTTGGTGAAAGTAAGGGTTGCCATAAAAGAAGAAGGTGAACTTGAAAACATTATTTTGTTACAGTTTGCATAAAATAGGAAGTGAGTCATAACCCGATGTATTTTCCATCATGCAACTACATTATGTGCATTTTCTGTTGGAAACATATGAAGAGATAGTGAAATTGAATGTTTGGTGAAAGTAAGGGTTGTCATGTATCAACATCTTGTTTTTAGTTATGCAATGGGAAGTAATGCTTTGAGTTAGAAAGATACGTATGTGCAATGAATATAATCAACGATATGAATATAAACTACAAAAATATATTTTCTACAATTCATTAGTTCAACTCATTTGATTGCAACAAATAGAATGCTCACATTATTTTCCATGTTGGACAAGACACTGTCTGTATACAGTTAGTTTGTTATGAAAAGTTTTCTTTCGCTTCAAATTTTTTTAGCAACTATTTCGTGTGTTTCTAATTAGACAATGTTGTATGTGCTGAAAATTTTGTTGTCTTTCCTTTTAGGCATTGTTCTTCCTGCTGTTTGACTCGTGCGTTGCCATATGCCCATTGGAGATACTGCATATGCTACCTCCTTAAGTTCCAAATAATAGGTACAATCTCTTCAGTGCTAACACTATGTATATCTTCCACTTTTCCCACTTCTTTTTCACTATTTCCATTCATTGACAATGTCTTTCTAATTAGAGAATGCAGGTGTACCTTTTGAAAAAGTTATTTTTTCTTTCATTTCAGGAATTTTAGTACTTGCTACTACAATTCTATAGAAGATGTCCCACATTTCACAAGCATGGGTGGCTAGTTGGTTGACCAAATACCACCCGTATCTTCCATGCAATATTCTTGCTCGAATTGAGGAATTGAGCCTCCCGTATAGGTTGCGAGAAAATATGTTAAGGAGAATTAATAGAAAAGGGCCCAACCGCACATATTTGCACTATGATAATTATGCTCACTTTTCCAACAACATCTTTGGTGTATGGAAACATATGGGAATGGATGTTCAATATTACAATCTAGAAATAGAGATTGTAAATTTATGTGATTGGCCAATGTCTCTTTACATAGAAATTTGAGACCTTTTCCTAGCAGGATGCATCTGGAAGGTGTGCATTAAACCAATAGTTATCATACACAAGCACAATCTTACGGACCAGCTAAGCATGAGGTTTATGAGATTCCTCAAGGGGGAATCTCTAATTAGTAATCGCATCAGTCCTGTGGAGGAATGGTTGCTAGTCATGTTCAAATTCAACCACATTGTCAAGTTTGAGATCCACTGTGTCAGGTCCTCATTGAGGCTACTACATGCAAATTACGGGGTGCCAACATTATATGCTGTCAATTCTACCTTGACAATCAGAGTGCAGAAAATCCTTTCAGATGCTGAGAACACAAAGATTATACCTATTCGTAAATGGTTGACATAGTTCTCAGTGTTAGCAATATTAAATGTGGATTGTAATTTTCTTCAAATTCTATAATATTGACTCAAAATATTTTTACATTTCATTGTGTGATGCGAATTGTTGTTATAAAATATGAAGGTGAACTTTAATACACTATATTGTTATAGTATGCATAACAGACACTATTGTCTTTCACGAAGAATTGAGAAGTGAGGGACAACCCTCTGTGTTTTCCATTATGCAACTTTTCTTCTGCATCTTCTCTTTGAAACGTATAAGGATATTGAAATGGAATGTTTGGTCCAAGTAATGGGTTGTTATAAAATATGAAGGTGAAATTTAATACACTGTTTTGTTATAGTCTGCATAACAGAAATTGTTCTCTTAGAATAAGATTTTAGAGGTGAGGGACAACCCTGCGTGTTTTCCATTCTGCAACTTTTTTCTTTGCGCATAGTGTGTTGCAAACGTATAAGGAAATTGAAATGGAATGTTTTCTACAAGTAAGGGTTGTAATAAAATGTGAAGGTGAACTTAAATACACTATTTTTTTACACTCTTCATAATAGAAAGTGTTGTCTTTGATGTAAGAGTGAAAAAATCAATGACATACTCTGTTTTTCAATTATTTTCCTACATTTTTTGTGCTTGAGGCCATTATATGCCCATATTCTGGGGATAAATCGTCTCCTCATCCATTGTACATGATATCCCTATGAGTCTACTTTATGATTCATTTGGTTTCATATAAATCCATACAATTCTCAAAGATACTGAAGTTTTTCTCCAAGTGGCTAAAACCCTAAGTTAGGGTAAACAGTGTATAATAAAAATTATGTTTGTCAGATTTGCACTGTTGGAATCTCCTAAAAATTGGTGAGAGGAATTTTTGATGAGTATTATAAATGATGTGAAGGTTGAAGAGCATGGTAAGTTGGTTTTTGGAAATTATCATGAATCCCAAGGTCTGGAAAATGTGTAAAATCTATAAATGACTCTATACATTAGTGGCTTGATGAGTTTTGTTTTTGGAATATGAGTTGTTGTTGTGTAATTTTGTTTTGCAAAGGTTTTTGGGCATAGGTGACTCCATTACAAGATAGGGATTGGTGAATTTATGAGTATTTGGAGACCATTTATTGACTGTCCGGTCAGGACAGAGTTGTCAAGAGGCCTAGATTGAACAGTATTTGGAGTGTTTGGATTTCCTTCCTTGAAAGGCTAAAAAGACATTGAAGAGTCATTCAAACAGAGTATTCTAAATGCCATAGAACTAAGTTAATAGTGTAAGAGAGTCTTTTTTTGTTGTTTGTCAAATTGAATGATGAAAGGAAGCTTAATTAGGCTAGTTAAGGACAATCTATTTTGAAAGTTCACATATCGAGATGTTTAAGTTGGGGATTTCTTTATGTTAGTCATTTGTTATTGGTTAAGTGTTTTGAGGAATCTACAAGAGGTTTTTGGGCCTGATTCTCAGTTTGGGTATTTTGAAACAAGGGTTATCTAAAGGAAAGTTGCCTGAATGGTGAAGTTTTCCAGTTTAGTGATCTGAGTTGTTTGACCCTTGCATTGTCATCAAACATTTCCTGCAAGCAAGGGAAGTTATAAATATATGAAGGTGAACTTCAATACATTGTTTTCTTACAGTGTGCATAGCAGTAATTGTTGTCTTTCAACAAGATTTGAAAAGTGAGGGACTTACCCTATGTGTTTTCCATCCTGCAACTTTTTTTGTGCATCTTGTGTTCCAAATGTATAACGATATTGAAATGGAATGTTTGCTGCAAGTAAGGTTGGTTTTAAAATATGAAGGTGAACTTCAATACACTATGTTCTTATAGTCTACATAACATAAAGTGTTGTCTTTAAAGAAGAACTGAGAAGTGAGGAACAACCCTTTGTGTTTTCCATCCTGCAACTTTTTTTTTTGTGGAACTTAAATTGCTGCAAGCAAGGGAAGTTATAAAATATGAAGGTGAACTTCAATACATTGTGATCTTATAGTGTGCATAACACTAATTGTTGTTTCTTTGAACAAGATTTGAAAAGTGTGGGACAACCTTGTGTGTTTTCTACCCTGCATGTGCATCTTGTGTTCTGAATGTATAACAATATTGAAAGGGAATGTTTGTTGAAAGTAAGGGTTGTTATAAAATATGAAGGTGAACTTCAATACACTGTGTTCTTACAGTCTGCATAACATAAAGTGTTGTCTTTCAAGAAGAATTGGGAAGTCCTCTATGTTTTCCATCTTGCAACTTTTTTTTTTGTGTGCAACGTTTGCTGCAAGCAAGGGTAGTTATAGAATATGAAGGTGAACTTCAATACATCATGTTATTATGGTGTGAATAGCAGTAACTATTGTCTTTCAACAAGATTTGAAAAGTGAGGGACAACCCTGTGTGTTTTCCATCCTGCAATTTTTTTTGTGCATCTTGTGTTCCGAATGTATAGCAATATTGAAATGGAATGTTTGCTGCAAGTAAGGGTGGTTATAAAATATGAAGGTGAACTTCAATACACTGTGTTCTTACAGTCTACATAACAAAAAGTTTTTTCTTTGAAGAAGAATTGAGAAGTGAGGGACAACCCTTTGTGTTTTCCATCTTGCAATTTTATTTTTTTTGTGGAACTTTTGCTGCAAGAAAGGGAAATTATAAAATATGAAGGTGAACTTCAATACATTGTGATCTTATGGTGTGCATAACACTAACTATTGTTTCTTTGAACAAGATTTGAAAAGTGTGGGACAACCTTATGTGTTTTCCATCTTGCAACTTTTTTTTGTGCATCTTGTGTTCCAAATGTATAACGATATTGAAAGGGAATGTTTGTTGCAAGTAAGGGTTGTTATAAAATGTGAAGGTGAAATTAAATACACTGTGTTCTTATAGTCTACATAACATAAAGTGTCATCTTTCAAGAAGAATTGGGAAGCCCTCTATGTTTTCCATCCTGTAACTTTTTTTTGTGTGGAATGTTTACTGCAAGCAAGGGTAGTTATAGAATATGAAGGTGAACTTCAATGCATTGTGTTCTTACGGTGTGCATAATAGTAACTATTGTCTTTCAACAAGATTTAAAAAGTGAGGGGAAACCCTGTGTGTTTTCCATCCTGCAACTTTTTTTGTGCATCTTGTGTTCCAAATGTATAACGATATTGAAATGGAATGTTTGCTACAAGTAAGGGTGGTTAAAAAATATGAAGGTGAACTTCAATACACTGTGTTCTTACAACCTACATAATAGAAAGTGTTGTCTTTGAAGAAGAATTGAGAAGTGAGGGACAACCCTCTATGTTTTCCATCCTGCAACTTTTGTTTTTTGTTAAACTTTTGCTATAAGAAAGGAAGTTATAAAATATGAAGGTGAACTTCAATACATTGTGATCTTATGGTGTGATAACACTAATTCTTGTATTCGAACAAGATTTGAAAAGTGTGGGACAACCCTGTGTGTTTTCCATCTTGCAATAGTTATATAAAAATTGTGTTCGAAACATATGAACAGATAGTGAACAAGAGTGTTTTACTAAAAGTAAGGGGTGTCATAAAACAAGAAAGTGAACTTCAAAACATTCTTTTGTTACAGTTTGCAAAAAATAAGAAGTGAGCCACAACCCCCTGTGTTTTTTATGATGCAACTATTATGTAAATAATGTGTTGGAAACATATGAGTAGATATTGAACAAGAGTGTTTTGCTGAAAGTAAGGGTTGTCAACAAACAAGAAGGTGAAATTCAAACCATTCTTTTGTTACAGTTTGCATTGAATAAGAAATGAGTCAGAAACCACTGTGTTTTCCATCATGCAATTGATATGTTCATTTTGTGTTCCAAACATATGAACATATATTGAAATGAAATGCTTGGTGAAAGAAAGGGTTGTCATAAAAAAAGAGGGTGGACTTCAAAATATTGTTTTATTAAAGTTTGCATAAAAGAAAGTGTGTTTTCCATCATGCAACTATTATGTGCATTTTCTATTGGAAACACATGAACACATATTGAAATGGAATATTTGTTGAAAGTAAGGGTTGTTAAAAATTATGAAGCTCAACTTGAGTACATTGTTTTCTTACAGTGTGCATAACAAAAATTG